>PVJX010021080.1:0-32392 GCA_004027295.1 Dolichotis patagonum
TATTGTATGTCTTCTTTTGCACAAATAAACTATTGGAAGATTTTCTCATGTTACATCTACTCCATTAAATAAATATATCACAATGCAATTATCCATTTAATTGTTGATAGACATCTGAGTAGTTTCCAGTTTTTGTCTTTGTTTTGTTTTGTTTTGTTTTGAGACAAGGTTTTATCATGTAGCCTAGGTTGAACTCAAATTTATGATTCTTTTGGCCTCTGCCTCCTGAGTGCTGGCATTACAGGCATGAAGCACCACAGCCAGCTGTCCGGGTTCTAAAGACCGCAAATAATGCTGCTATGAACATTCTCACACATGTCCTTGGTGTTTGTATGGATTGCCATCTGTTGGTGTATACCTAGGAGCGAAACTGCTGAACCACAAGGTATATATATGTTAAGCTTTAGATAATAGTGCCAAATTATCTGAAATTGATTTCCTCAAACACTTTAGGTTAATTCCAGCTGCATTATACCATGATCAATACTTGATGTGTATTTTAAAAATCACGATAATTCTGGTATGTGCATAGTGTGTGGTATTTTATATGGTTTTATTTTGCATTTGTTTCAGAATAATAAGAGTAAACAATTTTCCTATATTTATTGAACATTACTTTTATAAAGTACTTGCCCATGATTTTTCAACTTTATTATATTATCTCTTATTCTCCTAATGAATTGTAAAAGTATCATGTATATTCTAGAAATTGCATGTGTGTGTATCAAGTCTCCAACATTTCTGACTTGCCTTTTCATTTTCTTAATTGTGTCATTTGATAAATAACAAATGTTAATATTGCTCAATTTCTCAATATTTTCTGATAAATGTCTTTTCCTGTTTAATACTTGCCCATGATAGAGTCATTAAAATAATATTTTACATTATTTTAAAAACATTTTTAGCTTATATAGTTAAGCAATTCTCTGATAAATTGATATTTATTAACTGATGCAAACCAGAGACCCACAACTATACTTAAAGAAAAGAAAATCTACATATATCCAAATGCACAAGCACCTATTATTATTCTCATCTACTTCATTGCCCCCATGTCGTATGTATGGAATGTTCTCCAGACTTTCATCTGTAGCATTGGACTATGGTCTAGCACTGTGGCCACTGTCACATTGCTTTTCCTTTTATAGTCTTGGAGTTTAATTTTTGTATTTTCTGGAGATGGGGATTTAGAATATTCATCTGTATCTTCTCTTGGGCACATGGATTTGAGGTTATAAGTAGTCATTTAATGATAGCTGTCTCTATATTTATTTATCACAAAATTATATCTTTTAAAAGAACATTGACTAGGAGAAAGGGAGATAGATCTTCTGAAAATAAAAAGAGAACCAAGACATGCCATGGGAAGGAAGGGAGAAGGGGATGTCTGGTCACTGGTCATGGCCCTCGTGGATGGAGCAAGGACCTCTCCTGGTCCTGACTGGAAGGCAACCCCTGAGATTTCTCGAGCTCCCTTGGAGGTATGGAGGCGGATTTTTAACTCCGCATGTGAGTGGCTCACATCAGACCAAGTGGGAGGAGGATGCAGTCTGCTCACCTGCTTGCCTATCAGATTCCTGTAAGACCCAGGGGTATGCCAATTAGTTTGTCAGTCAGTCCTGCTCAGCTCAGGCAGAAGGAGAGCCTGATCAACTCTCATTAGACAGGGCCATCCTTGAGGGAAAGGGGTTGGAATGTTTAACCTCTGTATGTCTGCTGAATGATTATGTGTTTGTAGCAGACTGTGAAAGTTACAGGGTGTTCTGTGGATGCATCTAATAAAGGACAAAACAGAGAATCTACCAATGCTTCTCCTTAGTCTAGACAGTCCCAACACTGCACAAAGGCAAGTGGCCAGGAACCATCTGAATGGTCTCTCTCTCTCTCTCTCTTTCTCTGAGGGGCATCTACCCTTTGTCTGTTGAGCCATCATTCAAGGGTACACAACACACACAGTGGCACAGCACCTGCCCAGCAAGTGTGAGGTCGTGAGTTTGATTCCCTTCCTGTTAAGAAAGAAAGAAAGAGAGAAAGAAGAAGAAAGAAAGAAAGAAAGAAAGAAAGAAAGAAAGAAAGAAAGAAAGAAGAGGAACTAATTAGTGAATACCTATGGTCCTTGACTGCAGGCCTAAGAATTTTAAAAAGGGATTTTCTGGTAATTATGGAATTAAAATGAATCAAACTGCTGCTCTCTGAGCCTGAACAAGACCTGAGAATTTCACCTTGGCAAACTCCACTGTAGCTCTCACTAGGCCATCTTTCCAGCCAGCAAATAGAAAAAAAAGCAATCCAGTCAGGCGCTTCATAAAGACATCAAAGCAAGGGGGAAAGGGGAAGTCCATCAACATGTTAAAGTTATTGCTGTTACCTAGAAGCCTGACAAAGCCCTTCAGACTTTTATGAGAGGCTCTATAAAGTGTACAGGACTCTAAAGCCCCTGAAATATCCACAGATGATAAACACACAGAAAGCACCTGATATCCACAGGGAAATTCGGTCTGATAGATGACCATACTGTCTGATCAAAGACCAATATGATAGTTATAAGGGCTATGGACACTAAAAAATAAATGTCTCTTCAGATTCTCAAAAGCTTCAACCTAGATTAGATGGCAACACTTTCATCAGTCTGACAGGTGCACACTAAGCCAGACCAGGCTCCCTTCTTCAGCTGGGCCATTGGGAACCTGCATGTAGCATCACAGGGGAAACTGAGACTTTCGCCTCTCATCCGTTCTGCCAGGCTCAAACTTGCAGCCTTGGAGGACATCTCCCCAAATATGAGTCCCTATATGCCTTAATGCCCATACCACTTTTGGAAAGAGACCTCCTATTCAAGTTAAAGTCACCAAGCCAGTCAGCTTCCCTCTTATTTAACCCTGCATCAGCCTGAGACAGATAACCGCAATCCTGAAATCCTGAAAACTCTCCTCCAAGAAGTATGGGCTGAAGACTCGCCTCTGGGCCTGGCTGTCCACCATGCTCCCATAGCCTATGTCACAGGAAGCACAGACAGGCATCCAGCCACACGTCAGCCACCTACAGCACTTTGGGATCCCAATAGACTGTTAATCACCTTTGAACGCTCCTCTCCTCCCAGTAAAAACCACACAAAACTTCTGCTGCAAGATCTGGTAGAAACTGACCACAAAGTATCTTGGGAAAAGCACAAATCTGCAAATAAAAAATAAAAGCCCTTTCCATAGCCCTGTCCTTGGGAATTACAGATGTAGCTGGAATTCAGCTTGTTTGTTGATAAATGATCATGTGTGGCTTTACAGATGCTTACTCAGACTGTCCGCCAATGGGAGTGCCAGGGGCCTAAGTGTGCAAACACTTGGATCTAGTCACTAAGGGCTGCCTGGGGAGACACCTTCTTATGCACCCTTATGCAATCAATATGTCCCCTCTATTGTCTTCTCAATGCAAAGCCTTTCAAGTAAGTTTATACACTGATACTTTTGAGCCTGCAATGGGTCAGATATGGCCAATTCCTGAGATGGCCTTCAATGCATCTTTCCTATTGTCACAGTGTAAAGTACTTGGTTTCTTTCTTAATTATGCTAATATCTTTAGCAACCACACTTTTTCTGACCCCAGATTGATAAGTATTTCTTTCTGACCAAAGCACAAAAGTTTGTATGTGTGTGTATGTATGTGTGTTCTGGGGATTAGATCTGGGACCCTCACACTGATCTATATCCCCACTATTTTTTTTTTAATTTTGAGGCAGGGCTCTAGTGATTTATTAAAATTGCCTGGACTAAACTCAAATTTTCAGTCCTCCTGCCTCAGCTTTGCAGAGTGCTGGGATTAAAGGCATGTATCACTCATTCAGTTCAAATTGCAAGTTTTTCAAAGTTTTCTCCTCTGCATTTTTATCCTCAACTCTCACTGTAAACCTGGCTAACAGTGACCAGCTAAATTCATATCACAACTGGAATGCTGTGTTGCTTGAAATTTTCTCTTTTGGGTTATTCAGTCACCTTTAGACTTGGCTTCATACAGTCTTAGGGCTTAGACAAAATGCAGACAAGTTCTTTGCCAGAATATAACATGAATGGCCTCTGCTACATTCCCAAGAGTTCTCATTTCCATCTGAAGCCTCATGAACCTGGCCTTTACTGTTCACATTTCTATCAGCATTTTGAGTTGCTGCCAAAATTGCCCATTAAGCTCTACTTATAGCGTTCTAGATATTCTATAGTTCACCCCTCCAACCTTTTCCAAATTATTTCTGCACACAAATTCCAAAGACTCTGGAAATCAATGACTCTAAGTACCAATTTTCTGTTAACTTCCTTTTATTGTAATAAGTACCTGAGATAAACCACATAAAGGTGAAAGGTTTATTTTCACTAATGGTTTCAGTACATTATCATTTGCTGTTTTGCTTCTGGGCTCGTGGTGAGGCTAGGGAGATGGCAGGAAACACTGAGGAGCAAAGTGGCTCACCTCATGGTGGGTGGGAGGCGGGGAGAGCAGAGACACACTATCCTGCAAGGCACACCCCCAGTGACTATGTCCTCCAACTGCGCCCCAACCTTCCAATTGGCACCACTAACTTGGGACCAAACCTTTACTACTGACTTTTCAGAGACATTCCAGATCCTAAGGATGACACTTGGGGATGAAACCTGAGAAAGATGGTATGTGCGCGTTTGACCTTTTAAGAAATTGTCAAATTGTTTTCCCAGAATGAATATGTCATTTTGCATTTCCTTCATTTGCATTGCATGAGTACCAGTAGCTCCACATCCTCAGGTACTTTGCATTTTTTTTCATTCTAGGGAACTTTTAGCATCTCATTGTAGATCTAATTTGCCTGTCTCTCATTAACTAATGTATACTAAGCATTTTGGCAATGTGTCTATTTACCATCTGTCTCTCTTCTTTATTGAAGTGGTGAGTATTTTCACCTTGTTTTTGTTGGATCATTTAACTTATTATTAAGTTGTATGTTTTTTATATGCTTTAATAAAATCTTACATCAGTTATGTGTTTTTAAAATATTGTCTCCAGTCTGAAATGTATCTTTTGATTTTTTTAATAGTGTCTTTCATAGGAAAGTTTCTCCTGCTTGTCTTACTTAGGAAGTAGTTATATGATTCAAAGTCTGAAGATTTTATCCTGTGACTTTTACTAGGCATTTTATGGCTATAAGTTTCATATTGTGGTTTACAACCTGAGTTTTTCTAAGGGGTATGAGAAAATGGTAAAGGTGGATAAAATTTTGGGCTCTCTATTCCTTCCCATTGACATCTGCATTTATCCTCAGCCCAGTACTGATAGTCTTGCCATAGATTTATAGGAGCTAAAAAATTTTGTCTTATTCCTCATATTAGGGAGAAAGTATTCAGTTTTCACCATTGGATATGAAGTTTGCTGAAAGTTTTTCATAGTTCTCATCTTGACAAATTTTTCTACTATCTTTAATTATTCTTCATTTTTATAATGAATGGATATTGAATTTGGTCAGATTTTGCGTTAATAGATATATGTTCATGCTTTATTTTTCTGCTTTTTAGTTATGATGAATTATTGGGGTCTGTGCCTAGATCCCCAATCCCCCAAACAGGTGCACTGCAAAGGCCCAAAGGAATGAGACAAATGGCATGATCTTTAGGGCTGCAGGAGGACTAAAATCCTCGGCAGAGCTCTAATTCTGCTAGCCGGCCGGCAGACTGACACTGGGCAGCCCGTATTTAATCAGAACAAGCAAGGAGTTGAGAGGACAATGGAGGAAACGTGAACAGGATCTTGGGAGGGGTTCAAGGACCCCTCAGGGCAGCAGATGATGCTAATTAAGGAAAACTACACAGAGAGTCTCCAGGTGGCCTCAGCTGTGGCCTATCTTGTCACCTCACTCTCAGTTCAATCATGCCTGGACCACACCACAGCCTTGCACATGTATTCAGCTTCAAAGATCTCCAAAAAATGAATTAATACAATTAATTTTCAAATGGTAAACTAGCTCAATATTTCTGTAATATACCCAACTTGTCCATTGTATATTCTCCTTTTTATTGGATTTGATTTATTAATACTTTTGAGTGACTTTTGCATATATGCTGCTCATGTGTGTTGATACATAGCATTTTTTTCTTATAATGCTTTCATATAGTTTTACTACTAGGCTAATTACAGTCTTATAAAATGGTTTGCGAAATCTCCCTTCTTCTAATGTTTCCTGGGCTCCACCAAAATTTAAGTAGATCCCTTCTCTTTCTGATACAGGTGAAGAGTGATCATCAGACTCTGGAATTCAGCACACTCAGTTGCATTCAGACAGTTCTCTGAAATTTTTAAAAAGTTATAATTTTACACATTATTTGGATTTTTCTTAGTAAGATAAGAATAATGTTCTCTTCCTACTTTCCAGATTTTAAGCATAAGCAGAAATATCCTGTGCCAAGAGTGTTGGTATATTATAATTTATCTATCATTTTGTTCAAGTACTTTCTGATTTTCATTATGACTTCTAAATTAACCATAAATTATTTATTGAATTATTATTCTAATATGAATTTTTTAACATTTGTGGATTTTATCTGATAATAATTGATTGAATTTGTCTGATAAAAATTGACTTAGTTTAATTACACCATGAACAGATGAGATTTATTTATAACACTCATATGCTCTGTTTTGTTAAATGTTTTCTGAATTCTTTTGTTGTTGGCTTCAATATTTTGTGTGTGTGAGCATATGTGTATAAATTATGCTAATAAAAACATGTTCAAGTCCTTTCCATGCTATTTTTTGTCTGCTTGCCTCATCAGTTATAGTATACTAAAATCTTCCACAATGAGTGTGCATTTGTTGATTTCTCCATTTACCTAAGGTAAATTTCACTGATATATTTTGAGGTCATCTTGTTAAGTGCATGAAATATAGAACCACATCACTTTATTGATATTCACTTTTATCATTATGAAATTTCCACATTATTTCTAGTTGTGCTCTTAACGCCTTCTTGTGTTCTGTTAATGTAAATACCATGATTTTCTTTAACATTTGAATATTAGTCAGCTTTCCTGTCTGTGAGACATAATACCTGATACCCACAATTTAAAGGACAGGTTCAGTTTGGTTCACAGTTTCAGGGGAGTCAGTCCATATCCAGCTGGTTCCAAAGCAAAAATATCATAGCAAAAAGGCATGGCAGAGTAAAGATACTTGGTTCATAGCCGCCAGGATACAGAGCTGGGAAACAGCATCAGTGAGGAAACAGCAAGGAACCAGACCCCCAGGAACCCGCAGGTCACACCTCCATAACCCATCCAGGCACACCCAGAGGGTGCTTTGCTAGTCCCCTGGGCAGCTCACAAGACAGCAACATTGAGAATTCACCTTGAGCATTATGATTTGTATCTTTTCCCATCCTTTATTTTTAACTTTGGTGTCTTATATTTAAGGCATATATTTTATAAGCTTCATAAGTTTTCTGTTCTTTTTAAATTTAGTCTGATACTCTTCTACTTGACATGGGTATTCCCTTTACATCTTACATAATTATTGTTATGCCAGGGACCTGGCTGAGATTCCCAACTGCTTGTATGAGGCTTATGGTGAAGGACAAGTAAAAAACAGAAACAAATTCGGTAATACACAAAAGAAAGACTGGGAGGTGAGTGCCTCGGGACAGGCAAAGCAAAGCCCTCTTTGGCTGGTTCACTGTTAGTTTTTCCAGTGAGAAGTACAGGGGAAGGAAGAGGGTACTTTTCCTAGAGCGTTGTTGGAGTAGTGGTGGAATGAGCAAGTCTCACATCACAAAATAAACAAGTTAAGACCCTTCCCCACACCTGGGTACTTGTGCACCTGTCCTCTCTGTACCTCCCAGGGCAGATCTCATGCTGCTTTGTGAGCATCACAGTTCTGTGGGTTTTCCCACCCCCAGATCCAAGACCTGGGTCAAACAGAGCTTCTGCGGACCTCCTGGCCCACAGGGCAATCACCACTGGTCTTGGACCCCCAGAGTCCCCTTTGTTATAGATTCTGTTCCCTGACACTGATACAACTGCAATTACTGATGTATATTTACATGTATATATCACTGCTTCTCATTTAGAGGATCTGTTTGACTTTTCTTTTCTTCCTTTTTTGTCTTCTTTTGGATTAATATTTTTTAAATAATCATTCTGTTTCAAATGTTAGCTTAAAAATTAAAATATACATGTTTGTGTTATCTACTATAAATTAGCACTTTAATTTCCAGAAAATGCTTAGAATGCTTTACTTCTCTTTCTCTTTTTCTTTGACTTTTTATTATTTTTGTCAGTATTTTAACTCTATATACATTTAGGATCCTATGAAGTATTACTGCCATTCCTTTTTACAGTCATTAATAATTTATAGTTATCTAAATTTTTACCACCTCTGACCTTCATTATTTCTGAGTTTTGGAGCTTCAATCTAGGGTCAATTTTGTGTGTGAATTAATCACATGTAAAAGCATTTCTTTTTGGATTCAACACATTTTCTTGGTTTTGTTTGCCTAAAAATGTTATTTAACCTTAATTTATTTATGATATTTTTCCAAATATCAAACTTTAATACAGTTTTATTTTTTAGTACATTACAAATGTTACTCCATTTTCTTGTTTATTATACTATATTGAGAATTGAGCCTCAATATTAACATTATTCTTCATAAAAATTCATGTTTGGGGTCTTTTTATGGCTGGTTTTAAATCTTTCTTCCCTTAGTTTTAAAGTAGTATTATTATAAGCTCCCTTGGTTTTTCTTTTTATGTATGTTAGTTGGGTTTGCAATGTTTCTTAAATATGTGATTTGATGTTTCTAATCAATTTTTAGAGAATTCTTTAGCACCATCTCTTGGATATTGTTTCAACCACAATCCTCCTTACATTCTAGGATTTTAATTACTTGTATTTACATCTTGTTGTATTGTTTCATGTTTTTCTTATATTCTCCTCTGTATTTTCATTTTTGTTCCCTTCTGTGTGCTTCAGTTTTACATTGTCTACTGCAGTATATTGTAGATGACTAATCCTTCCTCCTGATGTTTATTTGATCACTATTAAATCCATCATTATATTGTTAAATTTCTTTTTTTTGTCTTTGTTATAGAATTTCTGCTATGTTCCTTTGAGTTTCGAATTATCTTCTGAAGTTACAACTTTTGCCATCTAATTTGTAAAATATATTAATCAAAACTGTTTTACAGTTTATCTCTGATTAGTCCTTTTTTCTGTTCTTAATTATTTGATCCAATATGGCACAGCTGGTAATTTTTGAATGTATATGACTTCATGTGTATAATTACAAACATGCTGAGTGTTTTGTTCTTGAAGTAGGAGTTAATTTTCTCTTGGCAGGCCCTTAGAGTAAGGCCATATTATCTTGACACAACCTGACATTTAGATGATTTGACACTAGCGTGTGGTGTTTGTGATGACTGGTCATAGCTGGTTTTCTTTTTTCCTCATGTGACTAGCTGTTCTTTGTTCTCAATTAAAGACCTAAGTTGTTCACTTGAATCTCTCTTCTTTATGAAGTGCTGAAGTCAAATTTTTATTTTGCTGGCTTTATGTGACCACTGAAGACTCAAAGATACCTGATTTATTTTATGCTTTTGTTAGCCTGTACATTTGCTCCTCTTTAATTTCTTGGCTATTTATTCTTCACATTTTAAGAAATTACTTATGCCTTTAAAAAAAAAAAAGCAGTGCAGAGGCCAGGGTTTCCCTGCAGTTTTCTCCTTTTTTAATTATGACAAATGGTTGCTTATGATTATGACATAAAAGTGATGTTTTGATATATACACAGGGTGGAATAATTAAATTACACTATTTATATATCCAATACCTCACATACTTTATTTTTCTTTAACTCTTGACATCCTAAAGCATAAATTATTGCTTCCCTGTTTTCTGTTCTTTTGATTGTTTGTTTGCTTGTTTGGTTTTTTTCATTTTGGTGTGAAGCACTGGGGATTGAAGCCTTCAGTGTGACCTATATGCCTTGAAGTGTTCATGGATTGGCAAATGTTTTGAGAGGAAATACTGGGTAAACACTGAATTTGTAGTAAAGTATTTCTCTTCTTTCTTGAATTACGGTTATGTTAGGCCTAGCTGCCTTTGTTGCTCACCATGCCTTCATGTAGATGCATTTTGTTATTTTAGCTAGCATTTATAATAGCTTTATGCAAAAAGTCGATTTGATATAATGTGCTCCACTGCAGCCTAAAGAAGTTTACAAAACTCCATGGGTATCGGTCAGTTTTCCTACTTCTGGGGAGAAAATTACTTGACATCTACATTTTAAAGCATAAAGGTTTACTTGGCTCATATATTCAGAGGGTTCAGTCCATGGTTAGCTGATTCCAAAGCAGAAACACTATGGTAGAAGGCTTGGCTGAGGAATGGCATTTATCTTGTTATGGTTGACACATTGTGTCAACTTGAGAACTTTCGAAGTTTAGCTAGATGACCCAGCAGGGAGCCAGGGTCCTTACTGTATAAACGTCCTCATCCTGCATAAGAGGGCAAGGAGATTTTGTGAGTGTTACACCTGCACTGGAGTTGGGGGGAGGATGGACTGTGTAGTACATAAGGGAAGAAAAGAGACTTTCTCTTTTCTCTTTTTTGCACTTGTTGCTTTGCTGTCTTCTGCCATCTTGAAGTGTTGCCCCTGTGCCATGTCACCCTGACTTGGAACCAGTTGATTAAGGACTGAAACCTCCACAAAATAAACCTTTCCTTCCTTAATTTTGGGTGTCAGGCATTTTGTCCCAGCAAAGAGAGACAAGTTGGCTGGAAGTAGAGCACAAGGAAAGGACCAGTAAGGAATACACATTTTAAAAGTACACCCCAGTGACCCGCCTCTTACTGGGCCTTATTTTCAATGCATTCAGCTATTAACATTACTAAATTAATCCATTGATAAAGACAGAGTCTCCATGATTCAATCATCTCTCCGAGAATCTCTCAATAAAGCTGAATTGACATTAAGTTGAACATTCCTGCATATTTTCAAATATTTTATTCTATAAGAATGTTCTCTGAGAGTAGTATTAAATTTATAAGATACTATATGAAACAATGTAACCATAACTTTCTATTTTTAATAAATTAGATGGATACAATACGTATAAATTGAGTATAGAATTGAAATTTGACACACAAACTGATTGAGTATCCCTAATCTGAAAATCTGGAATCCAAAATACTACAAAATCTGAACTTTGTGAATGCTGAAATTATTCCGCAAATGGAAAATTCCATGCCCGACCTCATGCGACAGGTCACAGTTAAAATGTAGACACACTAAGAAATTTGTATAAAATCACCTTAATGCTGTATGTATTTGGTGTGTGTGAAATATAAATTCCATCATGAAGACAACTTATTATATATATGCAAATATTCCAAAATCTGAAGTCAGAAACAATTGAGGTACCAAACATTATTTATAAGGAATAATCAACTTGTACCTATGCATATGACAAAAACACTCCAGGGAGTTTGATTCCAAATAATGAGATCATATGAGTTTTTCCTTAGTTTTCAATATTTTTCAATTCTCTTAAAATGCTTTCTTTTAGCATTAAGAAAAATCCTATTATTTTGCTAAATACTTTAGTATAGTATATTTAAGAGCCTGAGGAAAAATTAAATTGATAAGCACTGTTAGTCTCAAAAGTCCTGCAGCCAGAGAAGGTTTAGCATGAACTGAGCTTGAAAAATTTTCTGGCTCCTAGGAGAGAGGTCAGCTTTCAGTATCTTATGCCACTGGCGTAGGAGCAGACTGTACATGTAAGCAATCTGGAGAGAAAACAAGATCATATTGGTCTTTTCAGCAAGTTTGATATGAGCTTTGGGAGTCAGATGAAATAGAACCTCTTTTAATTGTTTTTTATTGAGCTGTGCTGGTATCTTGGCCTGTTTTTTCAGGGCGCAAATGCTGGCATTGTTTGCTGGCCAATAAACGTACTACCCCCTCAGGGATGGGGCAGTATATTTGAGTAAATAGCTACAGTTTAATCTCTATGTTTTCCCCTTTTCTGAGATAATAAAAGAACATTACCACAACGTGCAAAGCATAGGAACTTCTTGGAACTGTTTAAGGTCTCAGAGAATTTAACCCAGGAAAGTTACTCTTATTCTGAAGTATCTCCCCAGCCAATGGTTTACTTAATCTGGTAACCCCTGCTTCCATAATTATAAATTAAATAGGTGCAATCACTCCATCTCTTCTCCACAGCCAACTTTGATTTCTCTTTGGTGGCAGATGCAGAACATCACAGCATAGCACTGGTTCACACGGCCTAGGTTCAAACCAAAGCTCATATATTTATCATAAAATAATTTTTTAGTTACCATGATGAGTTAGGATCTGTGTGGGGAAGTGAAGAACTACTAGTGTACTTATCAGCAGTGGTTATTATAGACAATTAGCCAAACCTTTATGTGACTCAGTGAGAAATATAATAAGAGAAATGTACGCTTGATTAATGGTTTATAGTTTGCAATTTCACAGATGATAGCATTTTATTCTTAGAACTTTGTTAGGTTGTCAGTTCAGTTCTTATATCAAGATTTTTCATGAAGATGTAGCAGATACAAGTTAATTTTAGAAGTTTTAATATCTGAGTCTTCTTCCATACCATAAAACAGAATTTTAGTAACTTTCTCTGAGTTCTAAAATTATTGGTGGAAGTAGAAGTTGATCCAGATATTCTTTGCTTTCAGATAAAACATACCCTTATATTTTTCACGTTATAAACAGAAAGATACTCAAGTGGAACTAATTGGATTTATTTTGATTTTGAGAAATCAAATTCATTCTAACATGATTTGGATTTAGAGGAAAAATGTTAAGAGGCTCTAACATCTGTTCTGTCCTCCTTCGTTTTGTCTGAATCAGAAGCCATGGTTTATAGTTCAGGGCCCTTTTACCACACAGCTCTGTTTATAAGAATTTTTCATCTGAGGACTTTTCTTTTAAAAAAGCTTTGTTGCTTACAGTTGGGATTGCAACCTGTGGATTGAAATACACATAGATCGTAAAATGGTTCCCGGAGTGAAAGAGATTAATGTGCCTATCCTCATCCATACTGCTGTGACAAGAGCAGCTAAATCTTATTTTGCAAAATCCTTAATCCAGCACATTGCATGACCTGTCATCCTCTTGTTGCATGTTATATTTCTAGACTCACTCATCCTGCATGGCCACTACTTTGTATTCCAGGACCTGCATCTCCAGATTCCCTTCTCTTGCTCATGGCAATTACCATTTTATTCTCTGTCTCTAAATAGTTTGTTTCATTTTTAAAATTCCACATAGAAGCGAGATCCTTAGTCTTTTTCTTTTTGTGCCCGCCCTATTTCATTTAATACAATGTCTTCCACATTTGTTCACGTTGTGGGAAACAGCAAGAACTCTTTCTGATTCAAGGCTAAGCAAAATTCCATGATATCTAAAACACTTTCTTTATTCATTTGTTGCTAAACATCTGGAGTATTTCCCTGTCTTGGTTATTATGAATAACACTGCTATGAACTTGGAAGTATACACATCTTTGAGGAGTGGTCAGCTTTCATATCCTTTGAGTATATACCCAGAAGTAGAATTGCTGGGTCATAAGGCAGTTCAGTGTTTAATTTCACTAATAATCTCCTTACTGTGTTGATATAAATATCAATTCATATTCCAACCAACAACCTATAAGTGTTCCTTTTGTTCCACACCCACGCCAACATTTGTTGTATTGTGTCTTTTTCGTACTACGCAGCTTGACAGATGTGAGGGGATTGAAGACCTTCATTGACCGTGGCAAGAAACTTTACCTATTTTCCATAATAACCTTACGGAGGGATTAGCATGAGAAGAATTTTGAATCTATTTTGAGTATGCAATGCTTAATTACCTCATTGTTACCAATTGAAAATTGAGCTGAGTGTCACATTCTAAATAGATCTTTCACCTTACATTGTGGTTATCAATTATTTATGCATGCCTACAGTTTAAGAGAATATGTATTTATCTGTGCATCACTAGTGGAATCCAAGAAATATGTTGTTTTTTTAAAGATTGAAATGCAAAACTTAATTTCAGACTGGCAAATTTCTGGGAGGAAAGCTCCAGTATGATCATATCCTCATGGAGAAGATATTACAGTTCAAATTTGGTTTCCACCCAGAATCTAAAATCTAGAAATATTTTCTTGCCTTGCAGGGCTGGGACTTGAACTCATGGTCCTATGCATGGTAGACAAATGCTCTATTACTGAGCAACATTTCCAACTCCACCCAAAATTATTCATTTCCTTTCTGAGCTGCTGTGCAAGTTGCATGATTTAAAAGGATGCATTTAATTAGATGATTATTTTCACAAAGGGCAGTCAGGAGGAAACATCAAGAGAAATTAATTTTCAGTCTTTGTTGAGGCACTAAGCGATTCATTTAAAAGAAACATTTCATCATTGTTTGTTAAATAAACACTGCTTTTTTTTGGAAACCATTAGTTATAACATTATTTCTGATATTGCATAGTTAAAAATTAAAGAGAAAAACCTTAAGGACAAGAGGAAGAGAAGAAAAATTAGCTTTTGAATGAAATTTGAGAAGAGATGGAAATCAAGGGGTTGGTAGTTTTTTCTGAGTATAGGAAACCACCCATGATTAGATAGATGCTCAAGTTGCATATTGAAATGCCTGTTAACATTTTGAAGGAAGACAGAGAGGTGTGCAGAGGAGTATTTGCTTGTATACTTGTAATTCAGGAGAAGTCCATCCTTCTCCTTAGCTGTGCACACACATGTGTGTGAATTCACAGATGCGATGTAGAATCAGTGCACGTGAGAATGACCATTTATTAAATTATCACAGCACTTCAGGCTCTGTGTTAAACTGTACACATACGTTTTCCTATACCACTCTGTGGTATGGGTACTTTATTATCTTCATAACAAAGCCAATCTTACAGAATTAAGGCCAAGATCAGCTACCAAGTGGCACAAATTCGTGTACACATGCACACAGAAGTAAATGTGTGTTTCAATATTTTGGCCTGTTAAATTTTTAACACTGTTTCATCAGAGTTGGCGAATCCATCTTAAATGTGCTTTTGTTTTCTTTTAGTTTGGTTTTGAGTCGCGGTCATACGGCTGGACTCGGACTCACTATGGAACTCAGGCTGGTCCTGAACTTGCAGCCAGCCTCCTGCCACGTCTTTCCAGGTGCTGGGACTATGTGTGGACACCACCACATCCAACTCATGTTGAGCAATCTGAAAGGCAGTAAGACTCAGGCTCAAGAAAAATGAAGGTATGACAGCAGGTAAAGTGACAAGGGGCACCTGATGGTATCAGGAAAGGCTGAGGGGATGAAAAGAAGAATTACAATGTGTTACATGCAGATACCAACTCCCCACGAGCAACGCAGTCATAATGTACTGTAAATGTGTATGAATAAAAATAAATATTTAATTAAAAAGAAAGGCTTCACATGTTGATGTCTAAACAAAAGGCCGATGTGACTACAGGTGGAAAGAAATGAGGTGGGGGAGTGTAAACATCTGGCCTTGTAGGTATGTGTGTTTTCACTAAATCAAAATCAGGTTAATAAAAAGGAAAATAATGATTCCTACATAGGTTATTTTATGTGTAATAGTAAAAAAGAGAATAAATGTGTATACAGTCTATCAGAGAGCAATTAAGGACTAAATGCATATATGCAGTATTGATATTTCGGGACCATCCTTAGTGATTTTCCATTGACCTGCAGGAATACCACGAACGTCTCAAAACAAGTGTAAAAACTGAAAGGAAAATGTATGTTCCCCATAGAGCAATTGTGATAGCATAAAAATAGTATCTGAAGATATGAGTTCAGTGGCTGGATTCACTCACTAGCATGCTGAGTGGATCACGGTCCTGAACTGTCTGCACAATTGACGCTTGGATTATCCTTTTCTCCACCAAAGATGATTTTTTTCTTTACTACTTCATACCTATTCTTAATTTTTTTATATTCCCTACTCCAGAAGCTTTGGCTCCCTTTGGGACTGCACACCGTTCTCATATGACCATCTGACCTCCTGGCCATGGGTGATTGTAGCTCCTGGCTCACAGTTCTCCTCTCCATCCCCACCTCTCATGATAAATATGACACCCATACGCTGTGAACAGGTAAGTTTCTTGATTTTCTTACTTGCACTTACTTTCATTCTGTCCATTCTGAAGACTCACTCCCTGGCTCGTGTCATCACCATTTAAGTGCCTAGACTCCACCCCAAGCATCTCACCCTCTGATCGTAACCTCTTCTTCCAGCAGTTACTCTGGCATTGCCTTTGCCTCAATATTTCACCCCAATAAGTTTCCTATACAATCACTTTGTCCTTTTTCCCATCCACCTCTCTTTTTCCTTCCTTTTTTCCTGTGCTCCATTACAGTCCATTTTCCAGCATCATTATCATTCCATGCTCACCTGGGAAACTATTTGCTGTCCAACTTCCCCCTTTTTTGTGCCTATAACTGAGCAGTGAACTGCTGAAGTCACTGTGCTGCTTTGGTTTCCCTTGAAAAGTACAACCACAAACTTGTGCAGGCAGCAAGGTGTGCCTGGCAATCCCCTGTTTGCTCATTAGTATGTGTTTCCATTTTCTGAAATGACTTTTTCATGAAGTATATTATATTCCACATCCATTGTCTCCCACACTGGCACTAACTCCTTGCTTGTATTACTGAAAATAGAAGACTCTGAAACTATCTTTCAAATTCAAGTATGGAAAGTCTTCACATGTGTATATGGTCTTCTGTTTCTTCATGCTCCTCTGGGAGAAGAATTGTAGCATTTAAGCTCTGGAGCCTATTCCAGTGTGCCACCAAATAGTCTTTGACCAGTGGTTCCAAATTTCTTTGCATCATCCTGTTTTTCTTCTGGATGGTTCTTTATGGGGCATGACTGCTATCCAGTGTATCTTGTGTCCTCAAATTCTGTTATATCTTGCATACTATTTTTTCCTGATGACTTTCTCAGTAAAACTTTTTGAAGTAGTTGATGAGACCACGCTCCTTATTTCTTTATTTCCTGCTCATTCTTCAGCTCATTTCAGTCTGGTTTCTGACCCCACCATTCAACAAAAAATAGCTTTCTGGTAGAACACTTGCCTAGCAATTGCAAGGCCCTGGGTTTAACCCATAGATCCACTATAATTAATTAATTAATGATAAAAAAACAAAGGTGTGCTTTGGAAAGTACCCAGTGATTTTCATGCTGCCTTATCTACCCATTGCCTCAGCAGTATTTTACACATTTAATTATTTACTTCTTTTTGAACATTTTTCTCCCTTGGCTTTGAGTCATTATCCTCTCCAAATTTTCTCCTTACATTTTTGGCTCACATTCTCGGTCTTTTATGCTGACTGTGTCTCCTCTACCTGACCTCTAAATGCTGAGTTCCCTTATGGCTCAAGCCTGGATCTTTATGGATACCTTTACACTCTCTCTTGCTGGTCTCCATGCTTTAACAGCCACACCCAGGATGATGACTCTCAAACAGAAGTTGTGTACCTGACCTCTGTCCAAATCTCCAGGCTCGTATATCTAACTGCCTGTGTGATGTCAACATCTGGATGTTTAATGTGTTAAATGCAAACTTAATGTCTGCAAAATAAATTCCTGATTCTGCCTCCCACGAAATGAAACTTCCCCTTTCCCTACATCTATTTTTTCCCATCTCAGTAAATGTCACCTCATTGAACCTACTTTTCAGGCCCTAAAACATAGAAACAAACAAACACATGAAAGAAATGGAATAATTCTTTATTTCCCTCTTTTGGTTACCCTCTTTTGCTTATGTACCTGCTTTTCCTTGTCACCCATTACTGTCTAAAATGGTCTGCATCTTCCTCTTTATTTTATAATTTTAGGAGGATTTTGGTTTGTTTATGCCTTCATAGTGATGCCTATATTGTAGGCATGCAATAAATTCTTATGTGGCCCGGGGATTGAGCTCAGCAATACAGCATCTGCCTAGCACGTGTGAGGTCCTGAATTTGATTCCTGGTACAAAAACAAAATCATTACTAAATTCTTATGTGTAAGTCTCATGTTTCTTCACATCTGCTTGGGCATATCATAGCCTAAAAAATTATGATGTTTGACCATGTTTGCGTACTCAAGGGCCAGACAAAAAAATGATACATACAACTGCAATTAAAGTACACAATTACCGATTGTCATGTAATTTATTTTCTCACTTCTTTTACTGAAGAAAAGGAGCAAGGAGCTAACAAGGTTGGTAAATAACAAAACAAGGTAACACTCCAACAATCTGAGGATTAATCCAGAGACATCTTACATGCTATGGAATCCTCATTCTAAATCCTCTATTAAAGACAGCTACTCTGCGGTTCAGAATGATTAAGCAATTTTCCAAGGTCACACAATTAGCTAGGGGTACAACTGAGATAACCAGGTTTTCAGATTTCTACATTACAGCACTGATATATAGACTCATTCCTGTGTCCTGAACTGCAGGACCTGGCTTACATCTTTTCTTAGACATATTTAATCTGGTGGATTTGTCCACAACTGTTATCCTATTGCTGCTTTAAAAAAGAAAAACAAAACTACTGATTGTCAGATTCTTTTTCTGCACGAAGAATCCGTCTAACTCCCATATTTATGCTAATGAATTTGGCCTTATGGTAGAAGAAACTCTAAGGGAGCTTCCAAGTTAACTACATGCTTGACAGACTTGCCAAGGATGGGAAAGGAAAGGGTGAGTCCATGGGAATGTCTGTAAGTACAAGATCTTCCTACTGTTTTTAAATTAAATTTTTGCTGACTATTAGAAATTTCTCACTTTGAGTTTCACTATGGCCCATATGTGTTTTATCAAGAGGAATAAAACACCCATGTTCTTGATAAATTTGAATTTGAATTCACTGTATATTTATAAAAGAATTTTATTCAAGGATCAGATTTTGGAAAAGTATGGATACATTTTGAAAAACTGGAGTGTTCAGTATTAGACTTCAATTCCAAATTTATCATTCTGGAAATGAAACTTAAAGATACTGGTGATTTGTCTTATCCTTTCAACATGTCCCTGGGGGTGGTACGGCTTATTGGAAGGAATCCAAAAGCCTATTGATTGGGTCTCACTTTTTATGCATCAGAATCTTTATGTATCAGAATCTTTAAGACCATGAGAAAGCAAATAAATGAAGGTATCACCAAACCTTTCCTCTTACTAAACACCGACAGATGCAAAAATATGTTGCTAAAAACATGCTGATGACGCAGACACTTTTACAGCTGAACGATTTAATTTAACAAATGGAGAGTGGAAAATTAGAGGTGCTAGTTTGCTAGGGCTTCCTAGTAGGAATCCGTCATTTATGTGGGAATCCTTGACTACCTGCCAATGACTGAGCCCAGGAGCAAAATAGATGAGACATGAAAGAGAACTTTGTTCTGTAGCAGTCAAACAGCTGACGGTGAATCCAAAGCACCTGTCACATTACCACAGAGAAAGTCTTCTCCTCTGGACCACACATGTTTCCGCATGAATTTCACCTTTTCCAGCAAAAGGTTTCACATCTTTTTGAGCTGCATGCTTTTAGAAACCCGTGTTTCCCATGAAATTTTGTCTTATCTGTTGAGATTATTTATTGGGTCATACTTGAGAGTACTAACTTTCTCTCGCCTTCTTTCTCATCTGGCTCATTTTGCCTCATCCATGCAAATATCACAGACTTTTTGAACTTTCCCAGAAGCCTTTGCTGCCCATACAACCACACACTTGCCCTGTGCGTATGCTGTTCTGGCTAAAGCTTTTGCCCTAAAGAGGATTTTATTCATTTTATCACTTCATCAACTTCATTTCATTTTGTAACAGCTTTAAATGTTTTCTCTACCTACACTACTTAGGTTTTCTTTGCTTTATTATCCCCTTTTAGTAATTGTATGGCTGAGGGATAAGACAATCCAATCATGTAGAAATATGCTAGGGAATAAAACTTGATTACCACCGTATTCCTGCTGCCTCTCCATCTTTCTGAAGAGAGAGGAGACCTCTCCAAATGAATGGTTAAGGTGATCCCTGCTAGTATATAACTGCTGATTGTCTCACTGGGCCCCTGGGGGGTAGGAGAGGCAGGAGACCTCCTGCTGTTCTGTGGACACACCTGGAAGCAGTCTGCTCTCCAGGAGGAGGTAAGAAGTTAGAACATTCTTTTATTTGCTTTTCTTCCTGTTGGCAAAGGGTAATATAATAACTCAGATTAGTTATGCAAAATCATTAATGCTCACATGCTGATTATTCTATTCGACATCAACAAGTAGAGGGGGAAATGTGAAATTGAAGACCTGAATGGGTTCTATTTATGATCTTGCATCACAATCAGGGTTCCAGAAGGAGTTTAGCATGGGGAAGTTTGGGGGATACACTAAAGTCAGCTCCTTCCTAGTTAACAATCTAGTGAACACTGCTAGACAGAGATTTGGAGGAAGAGAGTCCGTATTTAGTTCTTGGCATTACTGGAGACCAGGATCTTAGATCTTACCTGTTCTAAAGTTTTCTCCCATAATTATCTCCTGGCTTTAACAAGATGTAGTCAGCATAATATTTGCCAAAACTTTAGAAATTAAGGTTTGCTAAAAGTCAGGTGGGGCTGTTAACCAGACTGAACTTAGTAGTCTACTATTTGATATCTGAAAGTTCAGTTGAGGCAAAATTCAGCTTTTGTACAAGAGCCAACATATCTTGGCAATTAGATTCAAAGGAAGCAAATACTTTCTGCAAAATTGATAGCTTATTTATTAATGCATTCATGTAAGCCAAAATATACATAATTCTAAGTGCATGCAGCTTAAGGTAAAGGAATTGTTTCTATTTTAAAATTCCCATCATTCAGTAATGTCTTCCTTTGATTGTTCTTGTTTAGTGCTTACCTTTTATAAGTTTTCACACGTATACATTTAATACAGGGCAGAGAGGACTTTCCAGCCAAGGCAAGGGCAATCTTAGAGCATTTGGCAGGAGTGTTGGGGAGATGAACACTCAGACACCCACCAGGAATCCAGTGACCTTGACTTTGCATTTGGCCTCCCACACCAGGATTTGCCCACTTTGAGTTTGTTCATTGCAGCCACTAGCTAGGTTCATGCCAAACAATGTTAATATTTGCCAGGCTCAGGTGTTTATGGCAGGTGGACTGCTTCTGATTATATATAGGAGATGTGCTCTCATGAGCATAAATTAATGAGTGATGCTGCTCACAGGCGCCCCTGGAGCCCCTCCTTCCCGCTGAATTCCTGAGCTTGGCATTTCTCTCTGAGGTGGAGCCTATCCAGATGGCAGCTTCTGAGGAACCAAGCCTCACACCTGAATCAGCCCTGTCTTATGCTCAAAATGCTTGGTGCCAGGGCCTCTCCGCCAGATGCC
The DNA here is from genome assembly GCA_004027295.1 of Dolichotis patagonum. Classification (NCBI taxonomy): domain Eukaryota; kingdom Metazoa; phylum Chordata; class Mammalia; order Rodentia; family Caviidae; genus Dolichotis; species Dolichotis patagonum. Next base: position 21,426 of record PVJX010021080.1, read on the forward strand.
TGGGCTGGAGCGCTCAGCAGCTGTTGGCTTAGGCCTGTGGAGGTCTGACCTTCTGGGCTTCATGCTGGGACGTGGAGGAGGATGAGGAGAGAACTAGGCATTTGTAACTTCAGGGGGAAAATTCTGCTTGCTTTTGGTCCAGGAGAGGATTTAGAAGTTATTTTAAGGGGGTCCACTGAACCCTGAGTGTCTGAAGTGAATAACTCGACCTGAAGCTGTGATTCAAAAATAAGCTTTCACTCTTATGATTACTTTGCTTTCACAGCAGGCTCTGAGGAGATCCTGGATTTGATTTGCAAAGGTTGAAATGCTTTAGCTACCGCTGCAGGAGGAAGCTTAACCCAACTGGTTAATGCAAATGAGCAGATCCCATCATTTCCTCAGCAGGAACACTCAGCACTGCCCCATGCCCAGCTCTGGGCTCTGGGATCCTCCAGTGCTACAGAGTCAACACACAAGCTGCAGGGTCATGAAATGAGATGAGCAGCGCTATGACCACACAAACACCGGGAAGAGGTGTGTTTAGGAACTACAGATGAGATACACTGTGGTTGATAACTACGTGCTGTCTTAATACAGCCACTTTCTCCATTACTGCTATAGGAGATGACAGGGCTTTGTTCTTTGTGATTTGGTGACTCCAATATGTTTTTGAAAAAAAAAAAATCACTGCTATCTTGTTCTAAAGTTTTCAGGGATTTTTGCTCAAGTACTTAAGTAGTTTGACTCACGTAATTTGTTTACAATTAAAATGGCCATTGCAGCACTTCCTAGAAGACACAGGGATGGCTTATCTGGAAAGAATGCAGCTCGACTTAGTGTGGACTTAAAAGAATCAATGTTGTGACTATTTTATAATTGGGAATGATAGTATGGTAGTTGCATTTCCTGAATAAATATATGTTTATAAAGAAGACAAAAAGACAACACAGGGACTAGATCTCAAGGAGTTCAGTTTAGAACGAGAGGGCCTGGAAAACAGCCTTGTGAAAACATGCAACCTGTGAGCTGGGGGGCGGAAGAAGGAGAGCCGCGTGTAAGGGGCACAGAGCCAAAGGGTGAGGCTGTGTACTTGCTCAGAGGAAAGAGCACTTAGGCCCTGTGCTGAGAGAGCAGCGACCTCTTCCTTCCCTTCTCCCACGGCTTCAGGGGATGACAGGGTCCAGCTGTATCAGTTTGCTTCAGCACAAAGTTTTGCTAATAAGGTGGGGGTCTTTGAACTACTGATTCCACTTTTTCTTGCAAATCGAAGTATCTCTGCATATTAGCATCCACACTATCACCATTTAGGTTTCATGAGAAGTCTGGGGATCTTCAGTAATTTAGGAGACAATTTTGGTCTATCAGGTATGTCTGGTATGTGAAAGTATGGGGAAAAATAGTGCTTCACAAGGAGCTAGGGTGTTAAGAGATCAGAATTTAAAAGCTGGTTCTGGCAATTACTAGCATTTAATTTCCCTAGTGTGCTTCTTGTCATTCAGAAGATGGGCTTACTAATACTTAGCTTCTCTCACTGGCAAGTAGTAATGAGACCAAAATAAAATTATCTATCTCCCATAGTACACAGTAAACCATAAACACGCTAGTGAAGGACAATTATTAGACACTTTGTGAGCCATAAAGATGTGTAGGGAACTACAATTAGTGTAAACAACAGTGTGAATATACTTGATATCACAGGGCTATGTATTTTAAAATAGCTAACATGGTAAGTTTTATGTTCTGGATAATTTAGCACAACAAAATATTTTAAGATGCAATTCTTATTATCTTTTATTTTTCTTATTATCTTTCTCATTATCTTATTTTCTTATTATTCTTATTATCTTTTATTTTATCTGGATGTACACTGAGTGGAGAAGAGATGATGTCCTAATGGAAACTCTAAAATTTTGTGATTGCAGATACCAAGTGGTTAAAAAATATATATATACAATTCTCCTTCAGTGTCCAAGAAGGGTTGGCTGCAGGACCCTCTGCAGGGGTCAAAATCTGTGGATGCTCCAGTGCTTGCTTTGTAAAATGTGCATAGGGATAACTAAATTATTAGTAATACCCAGTACAGTGCAAATGTTGCATACATACATGTTCAGAACCAATAGAATTTTTAAAAAATATTTTCAATCTAAAGTCAGCTAAATATGAGGATGTGGAACCCACAGGATGAAGGCCAACTGTAAATACATTTACTTCTAAGTTAGTTACGTATGCAGTTCTACTGCTGTATTATATACATTATAATACGCTATTATTGCAGAGATTGGGATAAAGAAATATGTAAGTATTTATGAGTATTTTGACCTGTTTTTAGTTTTAAAGAGAATAATGCAAATTTGATTTGCTATAGCTTCTTGTTTTAACCATTTTGTTGTACATCAATCTGAAAATGCTGTCAGATTACTTTATTCCATTGTTCTGGGGAAGGTATCTCATAGATTTCTCACTCCAAATGGAATCCGAGAATTGTCTGATAAGTGTACTAAACTATATTTTTTTGTTTTCAATCAAATTCTCTGATTGTATGCATGTTTCTCTTGAAATTCCCCCTCTCCTATAGTGATGGTATGGTGATATATGGGGATATAGTTTGAAAAGTCTAGTGAGATGGTTATAATACCTCTGTCATGTAGCACTTTACGTTTGCATTTGCTTAACTCCTTTTTAATTTTTTATTTACAATTTTTAAAAACTTCTTTAGTACATGTTTGCAGTACTTAATAGCTGTACTTCTTGTGGGGAGTTGGTACTTGAACATATAATATCTTAATCTTTTTTTATTTCTCTTTGTAAATTTTCATCTTCCTAGATGTCAATCAATTGTACAAACAAGTAATTTAGAATATGTTGCATTAAATATTTGCAACACATCAGTTTGAAACTCACTAAAAGGCTTTATGTAAAAGATTATTTTTAATCAGTTTGAAAACTTGAATTTCAGGTTGAAGTATACAGAACTGAGGGGCCTTTTAATTGGCAAGCCTTGCTTTCATAACACAAATTTATAATCATGGAAATATTTCCAAGTATGTTTTTCTAATGCTTTCATTATAATACAAGGGTTTGTTTTCTCTTGAAAATTTTTCTTATTTATTTCTCAAAAGTCACTTTGTTTTATTTTGGAATCTTTGTGCTAGGTAACACACTAGACTTGCCATGACAAAATGGTTAAATATTTGAAACATTTTGTGTTTTGCAGAAGAAAACTCTGTGACTAATTATTACCAGTTACCAGTATTGCTAGTCAATTCATATATGAAACATTAGTACATCTTAACGATGAATAATTGTTGGATGTTACCTAAATATAAACTTCCATCATTTCTTCCTGTGCCTAATGAATTTGTAAGGGCCATGCACACATTAGTTTAGAGACACTGTTCTAATATGTTCCAAAACTGCCAACTTTCCTGACTCTTTGGGAAACCAGGAAACTGCTACTGATAAGATGGCATGCACAGGCCTTGTTCAGGATTTTTCTTCTTCTTTTCCTGAGTAAGGTGTGTCTTCGACCACAGTGGGCCTTCAGTCTGCCTCTCTCCAATGCAATGCCATGGTTCCTTTTTACTCATTTGTCACCCTTGTTAGCACTTCCAGTAGTCTATGTAGGCTCTCAAAACCTCAGAGCTTTTGAAGTAGCTTCTTAAACTTGTATTTACTCTTAAAATTCATCACTAGTTAGAAGCAGAAATTACATAATTGTGTGAGTCTGAGTTTCCTCATCTTGGAAGAGGTTCAAACTATATTCCAAAACTTCTTCTCTCTGTATGAATCTGTCTAAATTCTCAGTCTCTCTTGAGCAAAGATATACTAACTGGTAATTAATTTGAGTGCTTGCATTAGTTCCCTTATATCTTCAATATAAATATTTTTTATTGTATTCTGAGATAATTTATAACTATGCTAGAAATATTTATTGAAGAGAATAGGAAATCTATGATTTTCTTTCACTTAGTATTCTTGACTAGTTTTATGAATTCTTATATTTGGAGTAGCATTAATTGATGTGTTTCTTATGCAGCAATAATTTTAAGTTCATTATTTATGCTCTTGTTTACCATTGATGTGATTTAATATTCATAAATTGGCATTGCAGTTATTTGAATGCATAGAATTATAATAGCCACTAATATGAATTCTTCATTAGGTTCTGGCAGGAAAAGAGTATAATAACAATGACAAAGTGTGACAATAACAATGACAGTAATAACAATCTGTCTTGGCATAGATTCGTACTCTTTGGAATGGAAGTGGGTGCATTTGTAGATATTAGTTTTCTTGATAGAAAAGAAAGTATGCTGTTAGAAAGCATAACTAAAAATACATAACAAACATTATTGGTTATTATGGCAAGGCACTGTACACGAGAATGTAAATGCTCGTTAAATCAGTAGGTGAGGGACTTAGACCATTCTCCAGTAGAGGTAGAGTTTACTCCTAAGTTGAGGTGAACTGTTAATCTAAGATTTCCTTTTAGCCTATTCTCCACATAGCTTCCTGTGTTGTCTACTTTAAAATGTTAATTCAAATAGAATATAAATAGTATTCCTCCTTCTGCATAAAACCTCTAATGACTCCTCTACACTCAAGATACAACTCCTTTCTTTCTGAACTTTGAACACAGGGTATCACAAATATCTCAGGGTGTAAATGCATATGAATGCAATAAGAACATCTTCTAAAATTTTATTAAGATAAAGTTTTATATACTGCACACTGAATTTATCATTTCACTGAAAATTTCTGTGGATTACAATCAGAGAAAGAACATAAAGCAGAACAGCTCACATGGATTCAACCTGGAAAACACGTCTTTTCTAAGAATAACATTACCTATTCTGACAAAGGAGAGTGTTTCTTTGGGGGATTGAATGTAATTTTGTAGAAATATGTAAAAAAACAAAAATGTTTACTAAGTAGACATCAGACATAAATCCACTGTTATTGTTGAGATTAAGCATAAAATACTGACGTTCATAAGACCTAATGTAACTAAAAATTTAGTCTTCCTGAGTTTATTGAGCTCTTCCTATAGTGTTATTATTGGACTATAGTTATTGTTTTATCTCAGGTAGAAATACAACAATATTGGCTAATATTAGCGAGAACAGCACTAATGTCCTGATTATTTTATTTTAACTGCCAGTTTACAAATTTGTTTTCCACTTAATTCCAATCATCAAGGCCCACAAAGAATTGACAAGAGAGGGGGAAAGAGGGCAGGGAGGGGCTTAAAATTTTTATATAAAAATCAAGAAATGTCACATATATATAAAACCAACTCCCCACAACGAATGTAATCATTATACACTACAAACATGTACCAATAAAAATAAAGTAAAAAAAAAAAAGAATTGATACATTGTATATGTTTGGCATCTATGGCAACGGCAAACAATATCTACTGCGAGAAACTGGTGATGTCATCCGTGGTAGAGGATATGCTTACCACAGGGGAGTCAGTTCCCAGAGCTGCAAAACAAAAACAAACAAAACAAAGAAAACCTGTGAATTAAATTAAGTTTAAACTACTCACCAATTTTATTTTTTGTGGCTTGGAAATAGATGAATTATAATAGGTACCACTTTCCCAATAGCCAAAAAGTATGCTTTAAAGCTCAGGAGTATTTTAAATGCCTTAACGTCTCAGATATCATAATTACCTGTCCCTTTAAAATATTATTACCCAAAAAATATATTAACAAATTTTCTCACAATAAAATGTTAAATATGTACATGAAGATTTTTTTAACAGTTGTGCCTAATTTTAGTCTTCTAATTACATAGAAATGACCTTTACTACAAGTTTGATGTCTCTCCTTCTAGATACAGTATTTGCTATAGCATGGTCTAGATGTCCCCTCAAAGCCATAGATGGGCTTTTTAGCGGTGACTAGATCTAGAGTGTGTGGTGCTGGGACTAAGGGTGTGATGCTGGGTGCAATGCTAGGATTGAGGGTGCTCCACACTCGGTGTGAGTGCTACCTGCCCTAAGGGTTGGTACCCTGGAGAGAAGAAGACAGAAAGACAGTCGCGGTTGTCACTTGGTGCTTGCTACTTTGCTGCCTTCTGCCTGCCATGAACTGTTTCTCTGCTTCAATGCCTGTCTGTCATGTCATTCTCCCTCGGAACCTGCCAACTATTGACCAAAACATCTACAAACTGCACCAAATAAACCTTTCCTCCTTTGACTTTTGGGCATCAGGTATTTTGTCTCAGCAATGAAAAAAGGAACTAAGACCAATATGAAAATATATCATGCTATCAAACGTGCTTTCAAAATTAATATTCTTAGACTTCATATACTATTCTGCAATTTGCTTTAGTAGCCAATGATGTCTCTTTCATTGTTTTCTTTTTATTTAAAGAACAAGTTCATTTATCATTTACTTCCTTAAACACCAGACTACATAGAAAAATGAACTAAAGTCTGAGTGGTTAGTTTTAGATTTTAATATGTTGTTAAACAGAACGCACTTTTGGAAAACAGATTCAGTACAATTTTAATAGGATAGAAAGTGAAGGGGGTACCACAATTAAAGGGAAGGGGATAGGGCTGCAGTTGACAGCTTGTCCAAGACTTGTTCCTGTCTTAAAGGTATAGATTATTTGCATTTGGGCATAAACATAGATTGCCAAGCACAGAGATGGATGTAAAGAGAGATCAACCTTGGTAATTTGCTTTATTCCAGTTGCTTGTAGGCTTCCCTGAACCTGAGGACAACTCTTTGGTGTCACTGCCAACCAGATGTGTCCTTGTTGCTGAGTTGGCATTCCTGAAGACTGTCAGTGAGTCCACGGTCTATCCTGGGATATCAATGAGGTTGGACTTTACATTCCATCTGCTGGTGGTGACTGAGTGCCATTGAGCAGGAATAGACAGCTCCTTGTGACAGGTGTTGGTGGAGACAACAGTAGAGAAGAGACCGTGAACCTTTTTGCAGGAAGGGGGATTGCAACAGCCCTCCCTGTTCAGTATGGAAAATGGCTTGACAGATTGAAGGTACTATTCATGCAGGAAAAGAGGGCTGGTGTGGATTAACCCTACACCTAATGGCAGAAGAGTTCAGAGCTTCATGCTGCTCTACTTCTGCCTCACAGGCAAGTTTTTGGCTTCCTATGACCTTGGAGAGAAATCTGGCTGTTGTGGTTAACTCCTTTGCCTGCCAGAATCACTGATCTGCAAAAGCCTGAGAGGTCACGCCTGCTGCCTGCTCCTCTTCAGATACAGCTGTCCTCAGTGAATATGCGAAGGCAAGAAATACCAAAAAAATCCCCTATGTTCTGCCTTTTAAAAATATTTTTCTAGAGCTAACATAGAAAGTATATGGTCTACAACTATTTAAAGATGCAAGGAATAGTTTAATTCTGAGCTAAATTATAAGGAAATTTCCGGCGTTGACAGCAAACCCAGGTCCTATGTCATAATGCAACTGTCTTAAATTGAGAGTCCTGACTTCTCTTTGCAGTCTGCGTCGCCTGACCTTTGAGAACCGTTCTTGGCAGTATTTCCCTTCAGTGTCTCTGTTCATACCGCTGGAATTCCTCTGCACAGATTGTAGCTCTCTCTTGACTTTTCTCCCACCGATAATCACTAGGAAGGCTGCCTTTTTGTCTTTGTTTCTTTACAGAACTTTCTAAAGCAATCAGACCAGTAGGAAAAAAAAAGAACTAAAGTGAGAGTTTTGAAGCCAAACTGCAAATGTCTCCTCTGCTCTGGTTATGCTCATGTCCTTCCTTAATGGCTCATTCTATATTTCATTACTCCTGAACATGATGTAATTCAGTGATTGCCCAGCAAGGTAAAAATGAATAAACTGTACATTCAAAATCTCTTTTTCTTGTAAACAGACTGTCTGTCTTCTAAACATGGACCTTTTTTTTTTTTAACTCAATCTCCAGTACCACTAAAAGCAAAACAATTCCCCCACCCCGTAAACACAGTGCTATGGTCTATTATTTTTGTGTCTACTTAATACAGAAAACAATGAAGGGGATATAGGGGAAACGTCAGATGTCAGATATGCTGAGTTCATGTTCCCTCAAGTTGAAGAATGAATTCTAAGGAACAAAAGTATGGAAATCTACTGGAGTATAGGAATGGGGAGTGGAGTAACTCCTGAGAAACAAGAGGGGTCCCAAGTGGGTTGCCCCATAGACCATCCTGAAGAATGGAGGAGAGTAGGAAAATGCTGGAACTGACACACCCTTCTATTTATACAGTTGTCATTATTTTATCTTGAAATAATCTAAAACTTACAGAAAAGTAGTAAGTACAGTACAGAAAAACCATTTGCCCCTGAACTATTTGAGAGTAAGTTGCCAAGACGATACCTGTCACCTAGCTCACTAATAAGGTTATTTTTATGAACCACAATACATGTGTCAACATGCATAAATTAAGAGATCTCATTCAAGAGTTTCCACTTGTTTCTATAACAACAAGAAAATCCTGACTCATGTTACACTTTTCCTGCCTCAGCTCTGGTTCTAAAATTTAAAGATCCCTGGACCCTCGGGTGAAGAATGGTATTTAGGGGCCTGGGGATATAGCTCAGTGGCATAAATGCCTGCCTGGCAAGCGCGAGGTCATGAGTTTAAGAATGGTATTAGCCCACAAACATTGTTTTCTGTCAGTGTTTATTGCTTATGAATGCAATTGTTCTCGGGTCACTTCAGAGGACAGAGCTAAGGTATATTCATATATGCATGAACATTTTTATGGCTGCATTTAATTATTTGTACACATAAAATCATGAGCGCACATCCACAGCTCCAATTTCAACCTAACACTACAGAATTCATTCTTGTTTTCTCTCTTTTCATAGTCACAATTTCTTTCTCTAACAGTGAGAAACCTGGCTTTCATAACCCCCACATATTCATTTATTTGATCAATCCCCATATGTAACCCACTATCACATCATCCATTCTCCTATCCTGATGCCTTCCTGGCCTCATCATAGCTTCTATGAATTACACTGCTGATGTTTTCAGCCCATTTGTCCTCTAACATCCTACCACGAGGTGCTCTCCCTCTGGGTATTCCCTCATCCCATCTGTTGCACTAATGTTGAAGACAGTTTTCTGATAAAATGTTTTGAATTCTTCAAACCTTCTCCTCAAGCTTTTCAGTGATCTCCAAGCTCATTGCTTTTCATAGGACAGACTAGAAAAATAGCAGCAGCTAATTTAGCAGACTGTATCACTTTTAATGTGAGGAAGGATCATTACATAGGTGTTAAAGCCAAAAGTGCGCTGTTGTTGTTGTTGTTATTGTTACAAACAATACTAGTAGTTCTTGTGCTTTCCTGCACAACTATCCTAATGCATTGCCAACCCAGAAGGAAAAAAGCAGACACAGTGACAGGAGTGGTGATTATGGTCTCTGCATTGCATAGGCCACAATACACCAAAGAGCCGTGAGGCCTGTTACAAAGGGAAAAATCAGAGCAGCCTTTCTGGTAACATCAGTAGGTGTTCACCATTCTTTATTCAAAATCGATATTTTAAAAAGATTCTGAGTGCACTTTCGCTTCCAATTGCTTCCATCAGTCTGAGTTTGCAGCCGTTCCTGTTTCTACAGACAGAAATTCAATGTTACTTTTTTTGGAGAGAAGTTTCTGCAGATTCTTGAATCAGAGGTAGCTAAAACATGCAAGATGGTGAAATCAACACCTCTTCCCTTTTTCAGGGAAGTAGCTTCACGCCATTTAGCTCTAAGTACTGCCATGATGATGTTCACATTTTAATTTTCATTTCCCATTATGTTTCCTTGTGACATGCCCCATGGTGTTCAGGGACAATGTCTGCAAATATCTCATATTACTTCCTGGGTGAAACTACACTTGACCTGGAAGGTAATGTTTAAGGCTTGAAGAGCACAAAGTTTCCTCTCTTGTTTCCTGGGTACTATCTGGAAAAATTCAGGGATCCTTACGTGATATTATCTCCCTCTATAACATACAACTCCCATGCTTCTTTAGATTACCAAAGACTTCTATGAACTCCCTAAGTCATTCCAGAAGGGATGATGTCTACCTGTCTCCCAAGTGGCTTTGGTTTAAGCCTTGCCATTAGGTAGAATTAATTAATTAGAATCAATATTTGACTGTAAAAAAGGTGAATAAAATGTTTTTCTTTTACTTCCTCAACAAAATACTGGAATCAAAATCATATAAAACTCAAAACAGTTACCCCTTTCTCTAGTCTCTCCTCCCACTCACTCCAAAGAACCCTGATTTTCACATTGTGTTGCCATCTTTTTGTAAATACAAACCAGCCCTCAAGATAAGAAGGCCAAATACAGTGACTCAAATCATTCAAGTTCCTCTTTTCCTTCTATTATTTGTGCTCTGCTGTGCCCTGCCCCAGATAACAAGGTCAAAGTGACAGGTAAAATGTAGAACCCAAGTGGCCTCCTAAGGTTTCAGAGAAGCTCAGTGGCCTGCAGACGTCACCAGGGAGCTCCTCATCCACTGCGTGCTGTGGGACACAGTAACCATGGAGAAAAAAGGTGAGCTGTCAGAAATTACACTTGCTTTTGGTCCCTGCCATGGTCCTGAGGACCAAGTCGCTGATTTCATGAAAGATAAAACACACAGCCTTCCCTGTAATTAAAGAGAAGTACAGCAACATAATGAACTCCCCCCTTGCCATCCTTCTATTGTAAGCTAGAGATGCCCTTTGTACTATTGAGGTGCAGAGTTCCCCTTGTCCTTTGCTAATGGACCAGACTACTAAGCTTTCTTTGTTCTTACATTTGCTTTTAATTTCCTGGCTCATTTTTCACTGTCAAGAAGTTAGATAATGTGTCTTGCTGTTATTCTCTTGTTCCTTAACATCCACATTCTCTTTTAATTTGCTTTGGGCAAATGACCTAAATTTTAGAAATGAATAAAACCAAATTTTACATGTGCATTAAAAATGATCCTTAGAAAACATATATTTTAAGCTAATAGACTTTTTTT
>PVJX010021081.1:0-32416 GCA_004027295.1 Dolichotis patagonum
AAAAAAAAAAAAAAAAAAGAACCACTGCCCCAAACCAAGGGCCCTGAGCTATTACAGCGGTCTGAATCTCATTAGCTGCCATGCTGGCCTGTTGTACCTCAGATCCAAGGATGGGGTAGTGGGCGATGTGTTTCCATCAAAACTTTGTCCTTCAAGTTCTTCTCTTCTACTTTAGCAACAGATCTTTAGTTATCCACATCTCTGCTTTTCTTAGGCAGGTAGATGGTAAAATCTTAGTTACAAGAATTTGCTCTATTACTTACTGCTCCTAAAGTCACTATGATGCTTACACAACTCTGCTGTGATTTAAAGCTTGCTAGGTGTGATCAAAACATGCAGTAAGTTTTTAAATAAAAATTTTAAAAAGTATTAGAGTAAAGGGCACATTCCCATTAATCCTCCTTTCAAAATATTCTCCTTTGCTTCAAACACAGTTGTCTCATCAACCTTGCAGCTTTCTGAAGCATTTCTGGAAGTCTTCTTTTCAGAGTATCTTTATAACTATGACAAAAAAATATGAATGTGGATTCCAAGCACCATCCAAAGGGAAAGCAGTATCATAAAATCATTATAATGTACCCTCATCCACCTTATTCACTAGATCTGGCAGCATGCAACTTCTGAATCTTCCTCAAAGTTAAAATGACCATGACTTTGATGAAAGGTCAACATTTTTAATTGACTCAGAAAGATCAAAGCAGCCAGGACAGTGCAGCTAAAGACATTCATATTTGTGGCAAGGTGCCAAAAATTTGTCATCGAATAGATTTAAATGTCAGAGGGCTGAAATCTGAAAGAACATACTCTATCTGGAGGGCCCAGAAGTCCCTTTCCCTGCCCTGTCAGGGTTCAAGAGATTGTTCAGAGTCCTTAATAAATATATGTTATCTCCATCATCAGTCACTTGGAGCATCTTGTAAACCTTCCACCATCTCTTTGTATGTATCTCCCCTTCCTGTCTGTCTGTCTGTCTGTCTGTCTCTCTCTCTCTCTCTGATTGAAAATTAGTGATAGGCTGACCAAAAATGAGCCAATCTGTGTTTCTTGGCTATTCACCAAGGAGAGGGCCTAAATCATAGCAGCAGTTTATTAGCTGTTATATCACAAAGTCCAGAGCTAGGCAATTCCTGGATTGGTTCATGAACTGCTTATTCAATGATGAGTTGTTATTTTCTTATTGTTGAGCTTTAAAAAATTCTTTACACACTTTAGAAGCAAGCTGTTGTGAAATATGTGATATGTAAATATTTTCTCCCATATTTGTAGCTTGTCTTTTCATTTCTTAATGACATCTTTCAAAGAACAATTTTTTTCTTTATTTGTAATGCTGGGGACGAAACCCAGGACCTCAAGGATGCTAGTTAAGTACTTCGCTACTGAGTTACATCCTCAGCCTAGAATAAGCATTTTCATTTTGATGGAGTCCAGTTTATCTATTTTTTTTCAGGGTCACATAATCCTTGTCTCTTGCAGAACAGATACATTTGCTGGGATGAAAATAGTTTGTTGTACCTGAAGATAATGTCTTAATGTGTTTGGCCTGGAGTCTGCCACCCATTCTCAGGACATTTTTCTGAGCCATTACAATGTGTTGAAGCAGAAGAACCACCTAGATTCTGATAATATTGAAAATACAATGTGCCCTTTGAAAGTAGGAGTAATTGATAAAAAGAGGAAGCATACTGAACTGCAGCAGACACTGGGGAACCTTCATTGCTCAGGAGACAAAGGGCACAATGACTAATGTCATTGACTTTAGGGTTAGTGCTGTTTTTGAATTCTAGGTTCTGTACAGACTACTTTGGGGATACTCTCCCATTAGTTAGATATCCATGGTATCATTTTCTGATCCATATGGCAGAGAATTACTACTCTCTTCATATGAGTCACCAAGGCTATGCAATGCCTACCCAATGGCCTCTCATACAAGGGGCACATGATAAATGCCAGCTAAATACTCCCACCCACAATGGACCAAAGTAGGTTTTCTTAATACAAATGTATCAGTCATAGCTCTACTTATAACTTATTTTTCAGTTTTCTTTTATAAGAATGACACATTAAGACAGTAAAGAGGCAAACCAGAGTCTGGAAAGAGATATCTGCAAAATGTATATCTGACAGAAGACTTACAGCCACAACAGAGAATTCTTACAGATACCACCATGAAAACAAACAAGAAGTTGAGTTAAAAATAGATAGGCAATTTGATTGGGTCTATCACAAAATAGGATGCCAAAATCATCCTTAAAGTTATAAAAAGACGTTCAACATTGTTAGTCATCAGACAAATGCACAATGACCCCATGACAAGGTAAACTACATGCCAAGTAATACAATTGAATTTGAAAAGCTTGGTAATTCCAAGTACTGCTGAAAATGTGGAACAACTGGGATCCTCCTACACTGCTGGTGGGAGTGTGCAACGATGTTACCACTTTAGAAGACTGTTTGAAGAAAACCTGCTAAACATATGCATATCTTCCTGAGCATGCATGTTCTCAACAGAAATGAGCAATGGTCCCTTGCAAAAGCTGTGTTTGGGATGTTTAACATAGCTTTATATATAATGCCTAAAATTATTAATAACCTTAATATTCATCAACAGTAGAACAACACGGACAAATTGTCACTTTACACAATGACATGCTATGTTGAAATAAAAACAAAACTATATGCAACTCAAATATTATCACTGCACAGAAAATATTGAGCAAATGGAGCTATATAGAAAAATGTATTCTTCAATTATCCTACATATAAAGTTTAAAAGCAGGCAAACATAATGTTTGGTGACAGGGACCAGAGGAGTTGCCCTGAGGAGATAATAATAAGATGAAGGAGGAACCAGAGCTAAAGCTGTAGTATGCATTGAGATACGTGTTATTTCCCTAGAAGCACATAGACATACACACTCATTAAACTGTGTGCTTAGATTTGTAAATTGTATTGTCTGAAAACTGCACCTCAGTTTTAAGTAGTGTACTTTTTGGTGTGGATCACAGCTTTTCATGAGCTCTTACTTTCTTCTTTTCTAATATTTTCCTATATTAACTAATAAGCCCTGACTATACCAAATTTTATTTCATTATCAGTATTTAGAATGTTCTTTTTCCCTCTCACTTTAATATTTTAAGCCTGAACAAAAGCTTCCTAGTCATCAGATGCCACATTAGACATTATTCCCTTCCAGGATAATCTCATGATTATCCTTTCCATAAGGATGGTGTGCAATGGATAGGTGTGCTCCTTCTTTGCCTTTGAAGCATTGAGTATTTACTCTTTACCCCAGCTGAATCAAAACTACTCTTACTAGATTCTGAAGTCCTTAAGGGCAGAGGTCTTTTCTGGTTCCCAGCTGAGTTCCAACTTACAGTACATTGTTAGGTACTTTCAGGGGTACGATCGATACTTGGTGGATTGAATTCTGAGTCTCTCCTCTCAAAAACAAAGATGTAATATCAGCAGCCCAGATTTCTCTCCTCCCAAGAGTGATGGTGTTTATAGGGCTTTTGCTAATGCTGCACTGACATGTTCTTTGCACAGGGGCTATTGGAAAATTAGATCAGGTGGCTTTCTCACTGTAACATATGACACTTTTCTAATTAGGGCAATGTTTAATTTACTGTCTCATGGCTTTGTGAATAAATATAAATTGTCATACTAAAGTGACAGGTGTAAAACCCAGGATGGCTGTGTTAGAGAGGTTAATCTTCTGTTAATCAAATCAGTTCTGCTTGACTTTCTCCCAGGGAGTGAGAGATAATGGCCCTGTTTAACTGGAGATTAGCCAGCTTTGGGTTGGAAATCCCTCAGGGTTCACCTGAGCCTTCTTGTGCCTTGTTCAGAATGAAGATATTCAAATATGTTGATAATTAAAGTTGGGCTTTTCTCCATCTTTGGAATCCCATGATACAAGGACACCTTCCACTCTACCTTTTTATTTACCAGAAGATCTTCTTTCTAAATCTGGATAGTTCCAGAACATTCTGGAATACTACTGAGAGGTCTTCTAAGTTTCTAAATTCTTTCACTGCTGCAAAACACAACAAACTCAAAGCAATCATTGCATGATGGGGAGGGCCTGGCTTGGTCCTGGATGTGATCTCATGAATGAGTCTCTGATCTACCAATAGAGGAGTCTGCTAGGTGTAGTGGAGTAGTTGGGAAGAGGCACAGTGAGAGTGGAACTTCAAAGCAGTATTGATTTGGGGTATAAGACACTAAGTGAGGTCTGGGTAGACAAAAGAGGCATCCTTAACCTTTGCAGAGGTCAACTATGGTTTTGATAATGTGAACACTGGAAGAAAAGCCTTGCTTTGCAGCCTCAAAGACCTGCAGTTTCAAGAGAATGGAGTTCTAGAGGTTTTATTTATTTATTTATTCATTTATGTATTTATTGTGGGGGAGTGTTGTTTGTGTTTTTGAGACAGGGTCACTCTAAGTATTTCAGGTTGACCTTGAATTCATGATAATTCTCTTACCTCAGCCTTCCAAGTGCTGGGATTATAGACACTAGAATTACAGATGTGTACCACCACAGCTGGCTTTGAAGTTCTTATTGTTGGCAGAAAATATAAATATCATCCTGGGCTCCAGATTCAAGCATGAGACACTGTGAACAAAGAGAGTCTTTGCAGGCAGGTATTAATGAGAAGACATTTCCTGGTCTCCCTAGAATGATCTCAGGAAGATTTTGGAAGGAGTCACCGCATAGTTATGCAAATAAGGAAAAAAGCAACCAACATTGGAATAATTATTATTAATTTCAATCTACCATTACAGAAAAGTTGATATAGTGACATCCTTAACCCAAATACTGAGCCAAAGGGCTGAGTTCAAATCCCAGGTTAGTAAACAGGTAATACAACTGTGGAAACACATTTAAAACTCTCTGAGTCTCAGTATTGTCCTATGGCAAGTGGAATAATTGTGATTAAGTGAGATAACACACATAGCCATACTTGAAATAACATACATGAGAAAAGATAAGTGAGATAGCACATGCAGTTAAATAGCCTGGCTATAAGGTCACAATCTAATCCTGAATGATTGCCACTATCATCCCTGTCATGATCATCACAATCATCATCATTACCATTGTCATCCTCATTTCTGTCATCGACATCATTAATGTCAGCATTGTCCTCAGGCTTAGTATTAAGAGAATGATGAGGAAATTAAAATCAGATTGGCATTTTTAGGTGAGAAAAGCAGTGATCAGAATTTGAGACTCTCCTGAAAACACACAGCTGATCAAAGCTAGATCTGGATTTCTGCTCAATACTTCTCATTATACCAAATCCAATGTATTTCCAGAAAAAGTTTATACAGAGCAAAGAACCTATGAGACAGCTATTGTGACAAAGTCACAGTAATTACTATGGAATTATATATCTTCATGAATTAAGATACAATAAGATTACATGGTTGGATGATTTCAAAAGAAAGAGCATGTTCTTAATTATCACAATTTGAAGTTTTACTTTTGTAAAAGAATTTCCTACCTATAGATTAATGATGCAACAAGACAAAACTCATTCTCTTGCATGTTTGCAACTGGTACTACATTGTTCATCTCCCCTGTGACCCTGAACTGTCTCTAGATTTTGGAGAGACACAACAGCGCATCCACTTATTTTCCCGTAACTCACCCAGCATGTAAAACAAATAACCAGGCTGACATGTCTGAAGTGCCGTGTTGTGGGCAAAACAAGGAGGAAAGACAGTCTTGCTCTTCTATTTATGGACTATAAACCCTTTACAGTGGCATTGATGAAGGGTTTATAGGCAGTACACAAGCTGGTTACACCATAAATTGTAATGTTATATGATAAACTGGGACTTTACAGCAGTAGTAGATATCAAAGAAAAAAATGAGTTGAAGTCTGAAAGGATCTATCATTGAAGCTACTTGCTGCAGGTTTAAATATTCAAGCTTGTTTTGTCTTCATTTCATTCAAGTATTGGATAATTCATGTTCTTCTGAGTGAGGATTTATAGATTTACCTAGAGATCAACAGTGTAAAAAAACAAACAAATGAAAAAGCAGAAGGCATCATGGATGGTGAATAGCATAGCTGTGACGTGGATAAGAAATAGAAGAGGGGAAACACTGAATTATGCAGGCATTTGGGCTTTCTATTTTTATACTGGCAGATGACAGGTGAGATTTTTTCCCAGTTTAGGACCTGCTAACATGCCACTGTAGTAAGACATCTTGGTAACTATATCGAAAAAACGGGGAATATTTACACAGGAAATGTGTTGAATATAACATAATTGCTTCTAGTTTACATTAAAGCTAAAAGCAGTAAAATGTCAACAAATGTTAATTTCCCAGCCTCTCTAATGGGCACACACTCTTTCAGCTCCCAATTCTGTACTTATCCATTATGAAACCACGATTGCTAATATTTACTTATTACTTATTTATATTTTCATTTGAAAGTAAAAATAAGCTCATTTGCCATAATAACAGCTTAATATTACCAGTGCTAAGAAACTGACTTTTAAAACATTTCTATTAATGGCTTCTCAAAAGAAGAGATCAGAGTCTTCTCATTTTTTACATACGGCATATGAAGAAAGTAGCATTAACTTAGAACATGATCATCATTCACTTTGGTGCTTCCTTAGTGCTCTAAAAAAGAAGGTGCCTTGATTCATGGAGGAAAGAAATGGCTTGATTTTAGCTGAAGCTAAAATCAACCTGCAGAGAAGGGGAGGAGAAGGGCACTGCAGAGTCAGAATTCTGCCTCACACTGCATTTGCAAGCATGAGTTTGCTTGGGGCCGACCAGCTAAAAGATCCCTAGTAGATAGCCAGAGATTGTGGAAATTCTCTGCTTTTAGGAAGGTAGTCTGACTTCCTGTAGTTAAATCTCGTTAAAGTCTTTTCTAAAAGATCTTCCAGAGACTGTAAGCCAGAGACCATCTCTCTCGGCCTGTGTCCACTTTGTCAAATGCACACCAATAAGTAGCTTATCAGGTAACAGATTTTTGTCTACAGAGCTGTCTTCTAACTCAAATCAGTACACAGGTACCCAGCCTCTTGGATTTTCTGGGACCAAGGACTTCCTGGGACATGAAGCTTTATACTTTAACTCCAGTGAAGTCCCTACACATTGGTGGCAGTAGTCAGTAGGTGCTCAAATCTGTGTGGGGCTTAGAAAGAGCAACAGAGTGAAAATAATGAAAAGCCATCTGTGTAGAAGTGAGACTGTGGCAGAGGATTGCATGGCCAACTGACAAGGTCCAGAGGCAGGAAGAAAAAGTAACGTCAAACATGAATGACAATTCTGATTGGAAATTGTCACCTGGAAATTGTCAGCTGGAATTACATGTTGAGATGTTTTCTGAGGCTACTTAATAAAAGAAACACACTGGCAAACTTCGCAGAGTGAAAAAAAAACACAGCTGAAAATGTACTACTTAGTACCCTGATTTGTTTGAATTAAAAAGGAAGGACAGAAACAGAGAGAGTGTAAGAATTGGATGAACTTGCTATAAAAAATTAATTTGAAATTAACTTAAAAAACTCTTACTAAATAAATTGGAAGCCATCATGGCCAACGAAGAAAAATAACGAAGCACACAGGATTTTGATATAAATTATGCACCAGCATTTTTTCTATGCATAAATTAATTCTAAACAAATGGCACTGTTTACACTATTTTGCCAACCTACTTCTTTTATTTGTCTTATTTTGTCTCACAGACTGTATTTTGAGGAAAATCTCTGTTATTAAATACTATAGCATTATTGCAGATGGCAGCAGAGTGTATCATTACATAGAATATGCTCAAATTTGTCTAACAGTCCTTTTATTGTTAAACATCAGGTTGCTAACATTTTTTATCCAGAAATATGGTAGTTTCATAGAGTTCAATCCAATAACACAGTTTTTCTTCTACCCTAACTTAGTAAAATATTTTCTATAAGAATAATATCAATGTAGAGCTGGGCATGGTAGGTTATGGATGCAATTCCAGTCCTTAAGAGGCTGGGGCATGAGGATCATGGCCACCCTAAGCTACATAGTGAATTTAAGGCAAGCTTGAAGTATTCATTGGAGAGAAAGAGAAGTCCTCAAGACTTGATGATCTGGTCAGAGCTGGGTCACTGGGACAGCACAGTGGGCTCTCCCAAACTCTTCCCCTGAAAATGAGTGCAGTCATATCAATGTCCCCCATACCAGCTCTAAAATCATAGAAGCATCTGGTCTTCTTGTCACAGGTTCACATTAGATGAAGGAAAGCATAGATATCTGTGTTCAGTATTTGGAGGATGGAGCAGTGTAGAGAGCACATGGCTGGATCTAATCTGTAGATGATAAATAAGAGTCGCTTCTCCAACTGTAAGCAACTATTTACATTTCATATTCAGCAGTTGATTACTAATTTATATTTATCACTTAAGTTATAGAGGAGCAAATGTGTAACAAATTATTTAAGTTACTTCACTATTATCATCCAAAAATGCATTTATTATCACCAAAATCAGCATTTTTCTTGAATATATCTCAGCATTATTTTAGGGGTATAATAAAAATCTTACTGCTTATCAATGCTAAATGGCACATTCCAGGAAACACTATATTCAGAGATATTCTGAGGTTACCTTAACTGGGAGGTCATGTAATTTATGAAGAGTATAAAATCTGATGAGCAAAATTTGTTTTTAACGAAACTGTATATTACAGGTATTTAGAATTCATTGTGATTATGGTAATTGCCTCAGAGTCTTCTCCCATTTGGCAAAGCTTGTCCTCTTCAAGCACGAAAAGTTGTTAGCAATGTGTCTGACTTTGCCATAACTCTTTTTAGCCTTTGCAAAAATTCTGCCCATTTGTTAATTCTTTTCATTCTCATTGCCTCCCTGTCCATCAGAAAGATCACACAGTAGCTGCATTATTACAGATGAGAATGTTTAACCTTGGTCCAGTAAATTTACTATGGAGCTAAGACAATAAGCCATGCACCTCTCCAATAGCACTGTGCCTCTTCCTATGGAGCAGCAGGAGAATCAGATGGTTTGTAATCCAGAAGGATCTTCATTTTTGCCTTATGAGTAGGGATGCCCTTTGCCTAGCCTTTGTCTGCTTTTGGTTTCTATCACTCAGGTGACACTTGGCTGGCTTGTTCTGTTGACATTTTTCCTTGTAATCCACTGGCTCTAGATATGTGTTAGAATTATATGGGAGACTTGAGAAATGAACTAAATCATAAGCACGACCCCAAAGATGCCAATTTAATTGATTTGGGCAGTTCCTAGAAATTGGTGTTTTAAGACACAAAGACTCCAAGTGACTCTAAGATGAATTCTGGTTTAAGAACCACCATTTATTCAGTTTAACATTACCAAGGAGTGTCCCAAAAACTCAGGCTCCTATGCTTCTTCAGCCAGTATCTGAATTTAAATAAGGTCTCCTATCATTTGTGTGTGCATTACAATTTGAGGAGCTCTGCCTTATAATAAAGGCTGGTTGTCTTACCTTCTGCAATTTTTTCCTTGTAACACTTTGCCCAAGATTAAGAACTCAACTGATCCTGAAAAAATATTCAGTAAACAAATAAAAATATATATCCCCAATTACCATTTAGCCCCATAGTAGCACAGATAAAACTTTACTTACCCAAAAGATTTTGGTATTGTGATAGAGAATTCCAAATTTCAACCCATGACTACAAGCAGACTGGAATCATTGAAGAGTGTTCTTCAACCTAAGCCTTATCTGGGACCTTCAGTGTCATTAGTCTTGTGAATGGCAGAAGGAGGCTTAGGAACCCAGCAACTTCCCTGTATGTGCAGTGATCTCAGGCAAGTGAGACTTCACAGTGTTCATGTAAGATGAAATGAAGTTATATATGCAGAGTGAGTAAAATATGATTGGGACACAGTAAATAACCTCAAGTGCTTACAGTCTTTGTGATCTTGGGAAAGCGTGTTCAAATTTGTGGGCCTCTGGTTCATCCACACAATGGGGAGAACAATAGTAGAAATGCACCCAAACAAGGTGAGGAAACATAGTTACTAAAGAAAGAAGAATGCTTGGTTCTCACCAAATGCTCCATACAGGCTTACTACCTTTATCCATACCATCATTATTAGCTCTTTGCATTGATAACAGAGGTATTTAGAATGGTCTTGGTTTAGAGACTTTTGCCTAAAAATTAAGACATATAAAAATTGGAAACCCTCATTACTTTGTCTTTACTCTTTTCCCTCCCATTTTGATCATGATTGGTTGTTATATTTTCTTTCTTTGTTTTTTTCTGTTGGACCTATAAAGCATTACTCTTATTTTACTCAGATGTGCCATTATTACCTTTTTAATGACCATCTTTCCCAATTTCTAGGATTAAGAGCCAAACAGGATCAGACTAGGGTAATAATCTTGGTAATATGCCAAGATTTTAATCACTAATAATGAACTGGCTGCCTTCAGGGATACCAGGGAAGGATACTTGAAAATTAGGTGTAAATGACACCATTCTGTTTAGTCACAAAAAGTGAGGTGAGGACTGGTCAGAGTGGGGAAGTCCAGTTTAGAGATGAAAGATGGCAGCGCATGGGTATGTCAGTAACTACTGACTTCAAGCAGTAATAGTGACTTCGAAGCCACTGCTGTGTCTGCTACATTTAGCAGACCACCACATTTCTTAGCATGCATTCTTTCTAAAGCACCAGCTTTGGAATTAAGGCTTTAAAAATAAAAGTGTAACAAATTAGACATTTTCCAAAAGAACAAATTTGCTACCCGCTTCCTTCCTCCCTCCTTGCCCCACCCAAAGTTGGAGAATCAGTTTGCAGTGCTCTCTCATGAGCAGAATTACCCAATTATCTAAATTATAAAAGGGAAATCTTCCCCACCAACTGTTTGTGGCAGGGCCAGGATGTGCAGTGTTGCAAAACTGTAGGAAAAAAAAATAAACAAAAGAACCCCATGGAACAGGGGGCAGGCTGTCCACATACGCCAATCCCAGCGGCTTCAATCAAAGGCAGAATTGCTTCCTCAATAAATGAAGCCAGAACAACTAATAAACTCAGGCGCTAATTGCTGGCTGCAGATGTATTAACTGAAGCAAATGTGATGCCAGCAACCATTAATTATCTAATGAGGCCAGCAGTCTTCTGATGGGGTGGGGGCTGATTAAATATTAAAGGATGGCATATGGAAAGTGCCAGGAACAAAAGATTTCAATCTGGGGTAAAAAGAAAAAAAGTGTACACAAAGGAAAAAGAAATTCTCTGTCTCTGTCATTGTCCCTCTCTGTCTCTCTGTCTCTCTCTCACATCCTTTCGTTACTCCTTCCCTCCCTCTCTTTCGTTTTTTAAGACAAGAGCCATCCTTGAGTCTGAAAAAGGTAATTAAAGTCCCATTCACTAGCACAAGTCTCAAAGTGACTTCAGTGAAATCTGGCTTCTGAAGCTTTAGGGCAGATGAAAAGCTTTCACATTAAAAGAGGATGACAAAAACATTTCAACGTAAAAACAGTTACCTTTTTGTTTAACCCTTAGAGCTAGGGTGAATGCCTGCTGCTTAGCTGTTTCTTCTGCTTTTCATCTGGTGGAAATGAACTTTCTCATTGAATCAAACCACTAGGCATGTTCGTGAGTAGGGTCCCTGTGGAAGCTGTTTCTACCTTGGTCTTTAAGCTCCCTTCTAAGGCTTGCATATTAAATCATAAGAAAAGTTACTCTCTACAGGATGCTAACAATGTGCTGGGCATACTGCTAAGCACTAGATATGTGTGATCTGATTTCACCCACAAAGTAACAGCAAGGTGTGTAGTTACGCTCCCTATTCCAAAACCAAGATATTGGAAGTTTGTAGGAGTGGAGTGTCTGTCTCAAATTCACAAAGCTAGTAAGCAGCTGAGACTTAAATCCAAGATGTCTATTCTATTGTCTTAACTCTTAAGTGTTGCATCAAAAGGTCCCCAAATAAAGATGATCTAATGGTTAATGACACAGGGTGCATTGCTTCTCTGATACTTGCCTCTAATAGAAAATAAGATTATTAAGTTTACATGATTTTTAAATTGATATCTTAAAAGGTGTTAGTCTGACTTTTAAAACTATTGGAATGCAACTTCTTTGAAGTTGTCTCTGACTAGAAGGGAGATGTGAAATGGTCAGTAATGCGGTTTTCCAAGTTTGAGAGATTTTGGGGGGAGGCAGATAGGACTTTCACTGGCTAAACCAGGAGAGTCTTAAGTCAACCAGGATACTAGCTACCCAAGTATATATGAATAAGCTTTTTAAAATGTTCTCCTAATTAAAAATTCAAATCATGTTTGGATAACATTTTAAAACCTATTTAAATAAAACTTGTATTAGAAGGAGTAAAATTAATATGTAACAAAGATATAGTAGAAAGCATTTTTGGAGTGACTTGGGATATGAACCTAGATAAACTTCTATCAAAAGATAACCATTTCTGTCACTAGGTCTCAACTTCACATCTAAAATACAAAGTTTTTGATGAAATAAATTATCTCTAAGCTTTCTTATAATTTAAAATTTCCTTGAGTACAAAGGCAAATAAGAGTCCAAATCATAGCTGGGTATGGTGGTGCACACCGGAAATCCCAGCACTTGGGAAACTGAGGCAAAAGGATTGCTGCAAGTTTGAGACCAGCCTGGACTACAAAGTGAGCTGAAGGCCAGCCTAAGCTACACAGTGACTCAAAAAGACAAAACAAAATTCCAGGTCAATATCATTGGTGCCAGTAATTAACATTCTCTGAGTGCTGTACAGTTTTTAGGTTTAGTTTGCATTGTCCAGTTAGATTCTTTTTTTTATTTTAAAGAGAATAAAACAAAAGAGAACAGAACAAAGCAAATTAGAACAGAACAATGTAAGCAACACAGCACTTCACAACAAGAAAACCAGATATTAACGGTAGCTACCATAATGTCTCTTTTCTTTGAAATAGTTGAGCATACCTACACACACAATAATATCAAACATAACAAAATAGTATAAAACCATTAGAGAGAATGAAAGTATTACAGGACATTCAAAACCAAATAACAGAAAATGAACAATGGCTACTATAATATCTCATTTTCCTTAAAAATTTTATTTATGCTATTACACATATTAAAATCCATTAAGACAAAACATGATAGAACCAATGGAAACAGAAGAACAAAAGCATGGTAGAACTTCAAACCAAGATGATATTAAATCTGCAATGGCTGCCATAATGTCTCATTTTCTTCAAAGTAGCTGTTCATACCATCACACACAATAAAATCAAACAAAACAGAATAAAACCATTCCAACAAATGAATGAAAACATTATGGACTTCAAAGCAATATAATGGGGAACAATAATTACCATACAATCTTATGTACTCTTACCATTTCTCATACTAGGAAGACTAGACAGTATTTATACATGTGAGTTTGATTTATTTCACTTATAAGTATGGTCTCAAATTGCATCCATTTATTTATAACTATCTCAATGTGATCATTCTTTATGCCTGAATAATACTCCATTGCATAAAAATACCAAAACCTTTCTATCCATTTTTCAGTTGATGGGCACTTAGGTTGTTTCCAAGATCTGGCTATTACAAATTGTGTTGCTATAAACACGGGTGCACATATATCACTGTGGTATGATGTTTTTAATTCTTCTGAGAATATGCCCAGAAGTGGAATAGCTAGGTCAAATGGGACTTCCAATCCCAACTTTTTGAGAAATCTCCAGACTAATCTCCACAGTGGTTGCACCAGTCTACACTCCCACCAACAGTGCTGAGGAGTTCCTTTTCCCCCACAGCCTCTCCAGCATTTATTGTTGGTAGTTTTCTTTATCCTGACCATTCTTTCTGAAGTGAACGGAATCTCAGTGTGGTTATAATTTGCATTGCTCTAATGACTAATGAGGCTGAACATTTTTTCATGTGTATTTATTTGCCATTTGTATTTCTTCATCTGAGAACTGTGTATTCATCTTAGATGCCCATTTTTGGATTGGGTCTTTGAATTTTGGGGGTCTAATTTTTTTTAATACTTTATATGTTCTAGACAGAAGTCCTCTGTCTGAGGGACAGTTCACTAAGTTTTTTTCCCCAATTTGTGGGTTTTCTTTTCACTATGCTGGAGATTTCTTTTGACATGCAGAAACTCTTAAAAAGATGTGATCCCAGTTATTGGTTCTGGGAGGTATTTTCCGTGCAGTTTGATTCTTGTTCATGAATTTTCTACCTACTTCTATGTCTTCAAGATTTTTACCTACTTTGTCTTCCAACAGATTTAGTGTTTCTGTTTTAATTATAAGAAACATTTTTTTTAAAATCGGTACTGGGTATCAAGCTCACAACCATGCGCTTGCAAGTTAGGCGCTTATGCCTCTAAGCCAAATGCCCAGCCCTGTTTCTGTTTTAATATTTAGACTTTTGATCCATTTAGACTTTAGTACATTGTGATAAGTATGGGTCTAGTTTTAGTTTTCAGCATATGGAGAGCCAATTTTTCCAGCACTATTTATTAAAGAGGCTATCTTTCTTCCATCAAATGTGTTTGACCCCATTATCAAGGATAAGGTCGCTGAGTGTATTTGTACTTGTTGTTGTATCTTCTAATCTATTCCATTGATCTTCAGGTCTGTTTTTATTCCAGTACCATGTTGATTTTATTACAGTAGCTTTGTAGTATAACTTCCACTCAGGGATTGTGATGCCTCCTGCCTTGGCATTGTTGCTTAGAATTGCCTTTGCTATTCTAGGTCTCTTCTGGTTCCAGATGAATTTTAGGAGTGATTTCTATAGATCTTTGAGGTATGCTAGTGGTATTTTGATTGGGATTGCATTAAATCTGTATAACAATTTTGGGAGAATGGCCATTTTCACAATATTTATTCTTCCTTTCCATGAACAAGGGATGTCTTTTCATTTTCTGAGGTCCTCTTCAATTTCTTTTTTCAAGGTATTATAATTTTACCTGAATAGATCTTTTACTTCTTTTGTTAGCTTGATTCCTAAGTATTTAATTTTTTCAGATGCAGTTGTGAAGGGTGTGGCTTCTCTTATTTCTCTCTCAGTGATTTTGTTGTTAGCATATAGGAATGCTATTCATTTTTAAGTGTTGACTTTGTATCCAGCTACATTACTGAATTATTTATTATATCTAGAAGTCTTTCAATGGAATTTTGGGTGTCTTCTACATAGAGTATCATGTCACCAGCAAATAATGAAATTGAACTTCCTCTTTTCCTATCCTTACTCCTCTTATTTCTCTCTCTTGTCTAATTACCCTGGCTAGTATTTCCAGCACTGTGTTGAATAGGAGTGGTGATAGTGGACATCATTGTCTTGTGCCTGATTTTAGGATAAAGGTTTTCAGTTTTTAGCCATTTAATATGATGCTGGCTGCTTGTTTGTCATCTATATGGCCTTTATCATATTGAAGTAAAGACCATCTATTCCAGTTCTCTGTAAGGGTCTTATCATGAATAAGTGTTGGACCTTATTAAAAGCTTTGTCTGCCTCTGTAGAAATGATCATGTGATTCTTATTTTTGGCTCTATTCATATGATGGATTAAATTTATTGATTTATGTATGTTGAACCAGCCCAGAATTCCTGGGATGAATCCCACTTGGTCATGGTGTATAATCTTCTTGATGATTTGCTGCATTCTGTTTGCCAATATTTTATTGAGAATTTTTGCATCTATGTTCATTAGGGAGATTGGCCTATAGTTCTCCTTTTTAGTTGGGACTTTCTCAGGTTTTTATACTAGAGTAATATTTGCTTCCAGGAATGAGTTAGGAAGAATTTCTTCCCTTTCAATTTCATTGAAGAGTTTGAGGAGTATTGGTATTAAATCTTCTTTGTATTTCTTGTAGAATTCCACAGTGAGTCCTTTTGGGCCTTTGCTCTTATTTATTGGTAAGGATTTAATTACATTTTCAATTTCAGTAATAGAAATTGGGTTATTCAGCAGTTTTACATCTTCTTGACCCAGCTTTGGAGTTTCATATGTTTCTAGGAATCTGTCCATTTCTTCTGTGTTATCTAATCTATGAGAACAGAGGTTTTCGAAATAGATGTTGATGATCTTCTGAATTTCCACAGAGTGTGGTGATTTCACCCTTTTCATTCCTTATTGCATGAATTTGAGTTTTTTCTTTCCTTTTTTAATAAAGTTGGCTAGGAGCTTATCAATTTTATTTATTCTTTCCAAGAACCAACTTTTTAATTAATTAATTCTTTGTATTGTTTTCTTTGTCTCTATTACATTGATTTCTGCTCTGATCTTTATAATTTTCTCCCTTCTTTTGGCTTTGGACTTGACTTGTTCTTCTTTTTCTAGATGTTTGAGGTGTAGCATTAGGTTATTTACTTGTGTTTGTTCTTCTTTTCCTGATGTGGGAATTCACTGTAATAAATTTTCCTCTAAGGACTGCTTTCGTTTCACCCTACAGATTCCAGTAAGTTGTATTTATATTTTCGTTTGCTTGTAGATGTTCTCTAATTTCTTCTTTAATTTCCTCTGTGACTCACTGATTGCTCAAAAGTGTATTATTCAATTTCCATGTGTTTATGGGGTTTTTATCAGTTTCTTTTATCATTAATTTCTAGTTTCATGGCGCTATGATCTGATAACATGCATGGGATAATTTCAGTTCTTTTGCATTTACTTAAGTATGTTCTGTGGGCTAGTATATGGTCTATTTTAGAGAATGTCCCATGTACTGCTGAGAAGAATGTATATTCTGATATTGTTGGATGCAACACTTTGTATACATCTATCAAGTCCATTTGTTCACAGGTGTGATTCAGTTCTGTTATTTCTTCGCTGATTTTCTGTCTGGTTGATCTGTCCCTTTGTGTCAATGGCATGTTAAGGTCGCCTGTTATAATTGTGTTATCGCTCATTTGATTTGTCATTTCTGTTAATACTTATTTTTTGTAGCTGGGTGTGCCTGAATTTGGTGCATATACATTTAAGATTGTTATCACTTCCTTTTGGACTTTTCCCCTGCCTAGAATGTAATGACCTTCTTTATTTCTTTGGATCATTTTTGGTTTGAAGTTCACATTGTCTGCAAACAGAATAGCTACCCCTGCTTTTTTGGGAGATTCCAGTTGCAAGAAGTGTTGTTTTCCATCCTTTGACTTTCAGTCTATGAGTTTCCTTTTGGGTTAGATGGGTTTCTTGTAGACAGAATATGGTTGGATGTTGTTTCTTGATCATTCTGCCAGTCTGTTTCTTTTAATTGGTGAATTGAGACCATTTACACTAATGGTTATAACTGATATATTTTTGTTTATTTTTGACATGTTATTTTTCTGCTGTGGTAACTTTACTTTTCCACTCTGTTTAATTGTCTGCCTTGCTTAGTAGATTGTTTCCTATGTGTATCTAGAATGTCTTTCAGTATTCTTTGTAGGGTTGGTTTGGTGATCATGAAGTTATTCAGCTGTTCTTTGTCATGGAAGTATCTTATTTCTCCATCCATTTTGAAGGACAGTTTTTCAGGGTACATCAGTCTGGGTTGGAAGTTGTTTTCCTTTAGGATCTGAAATACTTCACTCCATGCTCTTCTTAATTTCATTCTTTGTATTGAGAAGTATGCTGTGATTCTGATAGGTTTTTCTTTATAAGTGATCTGTCTTTTCTGTCTAACAGCTTTTAATATTCTGTTCTTATGGTGGATTTCTGGGATGTTGACTATTATGGGTCTGGGTTTAGTTTTATTTTGGTTATGGCTGTTTGAAGTTCTATATGCTTTACTGATCCATATGTCAGTTTCTATTCTCATGTTTGGGAAATTTTCATCTATTTCTTCTGTGAATAGCCTCTTGATACCATTTGTGTTGTCCCCTTCTTTTTCATTTATCCCTGTAAATCTTATATTGTTTTTCTTTGCATCATCTTGCAACAGTCGAATTGTTATTTCCTGATTCCTTGTTATGTTTAACAGATCATTCCTTTCCTCTTCACTAGCTGCAATCTTGTCTTTGAGTTCTGAAACTCTATCTTCACTATTGCTGAGGCAGTTTTGCCAACTTTCAATGGAATTTTTGATTTCCTGTGTATCTCTTTGAATCTGCTTCATGCATTTTGTTTGTTTCTTATATTGTTCATTAAGAGTTCCCATCTTTTTCCATTGTCCCTCTCATTTTTTAACTATGTCTTCTTTAGATGTGTTCAGCATTTCTTTCATTACATTTATCATTTTTTGTTTTGCCTGGGAGATTAGCTCTGATTTGACTTCTTTTATAGTTTCCAGGAGTTGTTTCTTTACATCAGTTGATATCATTTCTGGTGTTTCAGGTGTATGGCCTATATTTTCTTCTATGTACATGGCTCCTAGGCTTTCTTGGGATGGACTGGATGTTTGAGATTTCATTTTGGTCTTGTTTTGTCATTTTCCTATATTTCCGTGTTTTGAGTGATGTTCCAAAATTTCCCCCGAGGCATGCTTTAAATCACCTTGCGTGCCTGTGGCCCCTGGGGCCGAATGGACGTAACTGGGCGTTGCCCAGTCAGGCCCATGGGATCTCCTGTGCCTGCTTTGGTGGTCTAGGATGCTGGGCAGGGTCCTAACTGCTGGGAGCAATGGTCCAAAGCTCTCCCTGAGTTCAAGCATGCTGGAAAGCACCTCGCAAGCCCTCAGCTCCCAGAACTCAATGGAGGTGGCTAGGCATGGTCTAGTCAGGCCCATGGGACCTCCTTTGCCACCTCTGGTAGTTCAGGAAGCTGGGCAGCATCCTAATCACTGGGAGTGATGGTTCAAAGCTCTCCCTGAGCAAGTGCAAGCATGCTGCAACTCACCTCGCGTGCTCTCAGCTCCCCAGAATGAGAGGTCGCTAGCCATGGTCCAGTTAGACCTTCTGGA
The DNA here is from genome assembly GCA_004027295.1 of Dolichotis patagonum. Classification (NCBI taxonomy): domain Eukaryota; kingdom Metazoa; phylum Chordata; class Mammalia; order Rodentia; family Caviidae; genus Dolichotis; species Dolichotis patagonum. The sequence continues at coordinate 18,872 of PVJX010021081.1, forward strand.
CCTCTTGTGCCTCCTCTGATGTTTCAGGAAGCTGGGAAGGGTCCTGACCGCTAGGAGCAATGGTCCAAGGCTCTCCTCAAGCAAGCGCAACTGCACTGGAAATCACCCCATGTGCCCTCAGCTCTCAGAGCACCCAGTTAGATTCTTATACAACTATAAGAAATAGGGTAAACCATTGTGTGTTATATTGAGAAGAGTAGGACTTGTTAATTTGGACTTGGTAGAAAAATAGTTATTAAAGTGACTCACATTAAAAATAAATCAAAGTAATAAAACCATAGGCATTGCCCTCTTGCTTGTTCTAGTTAGAAAGTATTGCATTCCTTGTACAGGCAAGCTATATTTAAAAATCCAAATACAAAAATAATTTTCTTCTTCATACTTCATACTAGGAAGAACACTGCTATTTTTCTCCATATAAGTTATCATCACTTTCCCAAATCTGTTGCTTGATATCCCTAAAGTACTTTCCATACCACATTACCTCTATGAGATGATTGAGAAAAAAATAAGAAATGTCTCATACCGCTTGCAGATATGTACAATATCATGCATGAACCTGAATCATGGTGAATGAAAGTAGATTCCATTTCAATACAATTTTAGAATGATAAAAACTAATCTATGATGAGAAAAAGTACAATTGGTGATTTTTATCTGGGGTGGCATGAAAAAATTCAGAAAAGTGTTTCCCCTAGATAGATGGGTAAGAATAGGTACTGACGAGAAAGAGGCAGGTAGACACATTCTGGAGCGGTAATTTGGGCCCCATAGATCTTTGCACTTTTCAGAAATCATTGCTTTCTAACCTTAAAATATGTATGCTTTGCATCATGTCATTTTACCTCAATTAAAAATATAGCCATAAATTATGTTTATGTCTAATTAATAATATGCATACTCAAGTGTTTATGTTTAAAGAGAATCAGTGTGGTGCAGTTTACTTTGAAATTATTCCAAAAGTAGAATGGATAAAATGACAGATGGATGGATGGGAGGATAGATAAGACAAATGCTGCAAAATATTAATTATAAGACCTAGATAGTGAGTATATGAGTATTCACTCTATAATTACTTTCAATTTTTCCATTTTTTGCAAATTTTTTATGTGTGGGAAATAAATAAATCATAACCTTTAAAATGTTGTTATAATTAGAAAATGCTACATGTTATTTATTCTTTATATCTTCCCCTTGGGGATATAGAGAACTCAGAATTATTAAAGGCTTTAAGTCTTTTAGTTAAAGCAAAATAAGTAAACTTTATTAGTTTAACATGTTCAAAATATCTGTTAAGGAAAATTTTAGTTTCATTTATAGTTTTTGTGTTGGTGCAACACCCTTAGTTCTTTACTACACTGTGGGACATTTCCATGATCAGAAGATATTTATATCTAGAATCTTATATCTCCAAAATATGTAGTTTCTTTGCAATGTGTCAAATCATATTTAAGATATGATAGTTATTAGAATTTGGGTTCTTCCAGATTGAGCAAAAAGTTTCACACTTGAGACAGTTTGCAGACTTGTGAGATGTGTAAAATGGTCCCTTCCTTGCAAGAATGTTGTAAGGAGAAAGGTAATTATGTCTTGTAAGGAAGAACAGACCATGTGAAGGTATCTGAGCAGTCAGTAGGATAAACAAGACACATTGACACTGAGGCATTACAGTGGGAAACCAAAACAAAAGATACTCAGAGGAAAATTTTAATCTCAACAAAAGGATGACATTTATGTTTGAGTGAGTATGAGTAGACTGAGGCAGTTGCCTTGTTTTTGTTTTTAATATTTTTATGCTGAAGACTGAACTCCTGAACCCAAGGCTTTCTATTTGCTAGATAAGCATTCTACTACTGATCTAAATCCAATCTGAAATGAATAGACTCTTCTCAGAAGATGAAGAAATGTCAAATAAATATATGAAACAATGTTCAACATCATTGATCACTTGAGAGATGCAAATTAAAACAATACTGATAGTCCAACTTTTTCCAGAAAGAATGGCTATTATCAACAAATCAACCAATAACAATACTCTAATGTCCATCAACAGTAGAATGAGCAAGTAAATGGAGGCATAGTGATGAAATAACACAGTGGACAAGCGTTCCATATGGAGTTGCATACAGCAATGTAGATGAATCTTGTAAAATTAATGCTGAACTAAAGATTCCACACACAAAATAGTACATAACTTATTATTTTATTCACAAAAAGCCAGAAATCCAAATATTGGCTGTTATTGTGCTGGTAGCAGGAAACGGATAGGAGTACATATCATGGCTCACTAGAGAAACAGATTTAATAAAAGACATACACATTATAAAGGTGTTTACAAGGTAGGTTTACAATGACTACCTACAAAAGGGCCATCTATGAACTGCAGACAGATCCAAAGATATAGAGCTCACTGCATAGACTCTGTGAGTCCATACTGGAAGTTAAAGGATCTAAAATGCAAGGTTGATGAGGCTGTGCAGGAAGCCTAGAGATGAATGTCCAAGAGAATGGTGGAGACTGGAGCTATCCTGAAGAAACAGGAGTGAGGCATCTTTCTGCTTTTCCTTTTTATTCCACCCAAACTATAACTGTATTTTGGTAACACCTACACCAAAGGTGAGTCTTCTCACTTCAGTAAGTCAGTCAAGCAGACACACCCAGAACTGTGCTAACTAGTCCCCTAGGTGTTTCTTATTTAAGCAGACACCACAATTAACTATTACAGAGTGACTTACAAAGAGAACAAAGATGGCTTCTGGAAACTGGCAATATTTTGATTCTTGGTCTAAAATCTACCCAACTTTACTATCACAATTATGCACTTATCCAGCTAGCTAGTTATAAAACTCTATTATAGGATATAAAATTAAGAGATTGAGGCAGAATCCAAATGTGCTAATACTTGGAATTCTTTAAGTATAAAGAGATGCAGACTGAGAAGAAATATTAAACACAGAAATGAAAGAAGAAAAACAACTGAAATAAAACAAAACAAAACAAAACAAAATAATACATGAAACTGTCAAATCAAAAGGACCCAAATCTCCCTGATAGGGTACACAAATTTATAAATCAATAGTAAATCCAAGTGAAAAATGTAATCCAAAAGTTAGCATAAATGTGATACTTTTTTGATGAAAGAAAAACAGAAAAACAGTTTAGAAACACAGGGCAGAGAATGAGAAAGGTTTCTGATATCTTGTGGACACACTTAATAGTTTATAGAAAGAAGTCTAGTGATGAAAATACGTTTTACAGATAGCTAAAAAATCCTTCCTACTCAAAAACTGAGGAAAACATATTGACATAAACTGCTTGATGAAGTAATTGTGCCAAGCTAAATTAAATAAAATCAAACATCTTTATAGAAGAAAAAATAAATATACAACAAAGGATAGTATAATATTATTATACCTTGACCATCAGCATAGTATGAACTGAGAATTAGAATTAGTGCTTAGATAAAAATTCACGAAATAGAAGTACATATGTCTGCTTTGGTAAACTTGAAAAATTTAATTATCTGCAGAATTTAATTTTTCAATGATTTTAACACATGTGGGAAGAGTGCCATGGTCTGCAAGAAAAGGATTTCAGAGGGCTTGGAAACAGAGACTGCCGAAGGACAGGTAGAATGCTTGGCAGCATAGTGAGAGACACAGTTAGTACTAGTATTTGGCATGTGTTTTCAAATACAAACTTCATGTGGTTGTTTAGAAGAGAAATGATAGTGGGTTAGAGTTTCAGAACATCAATTTAAAATTACTAAAAAAAAAAAAATAAAACTACTAAGATGGGGCTACTGGACTGGGGGCAGCCAGACCCCAGCCTTTTCCCTTTAGTCAGTGCAATTCATGGACTGTGGGGAGAGAGAGCAAGGCCATACCAGGATGCGAGCCCAGTCTTGGAACCAGTGCCATGTGCAGGCCACTTGCAGACTGGGACAGCCAGACTTCAGCTCTTTCCAGCATGTGGGCTGGCAAGCAAGCCCACATAAGTGACTGGCTGATCCAGAGAAACACAGGCTGTGATGATAGCTTTGGAGGTGAAATGCAGTTAGATCCCTGTGGTGCTTTGGTGTTTCACTAACATTGCAGGTCTAGGGCCCATGGTCTGATCATAGGTTCATGATAGTGGTATGCAGTGTAGTAGCCAGGGGAGAATCTTCTTTTGATGGATGCAGCCATTGTTGATTCTCTATTGTCTTGCTCTGAAGTCCTATATTGTTTTCATTGTTTTGTTGGGTTGGGTTTTATTCTCTTTTGTTTTGTTAGATTATGTTAAATCCAATGACATGAGCAGGTATTTCAAGGGTAGTAAGATATATTATAATAGCAATTTTGGATTTACTTTTGGATTGTTTTGAAATCCTTTATTGTATTCATTGCTTTGTTTTTACTGTTTCTATTCTGTTCTATTCTGTTTGATTTTTACCATGTCCAAAGACATCTGCAGCTATTTTGAAGACAACAAAAGGCATTATGGTAAATATTGTTAATTTTGTAATATTCTAAAGTCCTGTATCACTTACACTGATTGTTTTGATTGGTTTTATTGTCCTTGGTTTTATCCTGTTTTATTATCCTTGGTTTTATTCACTTTAAAATAAAATTTAAAAAAATTTAAAAATTGAATTATTAAGATGACAAAAGTTGATTTCTTTTTGAGGCAAAGTTTCACTAAACTGTCCAGGAGATTCTTAGACTTCCAGTCCCCCTATTTCAGCCTCTCAGGCTGCTAGAATTGCATTATTTTGAGTCAAGCTTGAACAGTGCCCAAACCTGACTGCTGAGATCAGCAGAATGCCAGTACCTCTACAGGCATGTTGCAACATGGGATGGCTGATCCCCTTGCTTTCCGTGAAGCAGAGGAACAAGAGGTAGACACACAGAAAGAATGGGTTCTGTTTGTCAAGAACTGTGGCAAGTGGACCTTGAAAGTCACATTGTATTTTCAGAGAGGGAATTTGCCAACACACCATTGAGCAGTCAGAGAAGGAGAGCTACAAAATAAAACCCAACAGCTCACAGCCTCAAATCCCTCCAGTGTGACCAACATGCTTAGGGGTTTTACTTCCAAGAAAGAGGTATCACATTCTGGAAAGCATAGCACTCCCCAAAACTGATTTGCCTTAAGTGTGAGAACCATCCCTTCCCCAACTCCGATTTTATTTTATTTTTTTAGTTAATCCCCCTCTTTATTATAATCTTCTTAATATCCATCTGTTACCCTTTAGGCAGTGGCTTCTTAAATTCAAATATCTGGCTATTTTTATCACTGAAGGATATGTAAAGCAATAGAAAACAGTTTAATGGATTTTGGAGCCTGTGGTCCTCTTTAGCTACATTTCCATAATGAAATCCAGTTACAGGCATCTGTGTGGCCACAGCTGACTGTTCACAAGAGGAGGAGTGGGTATCTCTCGCATGTGCAGTGTTCCAGCAAAACACAGTGTGAGGTGCTCCTCGCCTTACCTGGTCCTGCTTCCCACCAGATGAGTACATTACCCACCTTCCAATATGGTGAAGCAAGTATGGCCTTTGGGAAATACGCTCTGTGGGTGGGTTCTGTGGGGTGGAACAGAGGGAAGTTTTCAGGAAATGAGGCCGGAGGGAGAATCTTCTTCCTTAGGGAGTAATCATCCCAAAAATCCTGGAGAATGAAGATTTCATAAAACTGTGCTGGGGAAAGATGTACTGTAAAGGAACAGAAGGTCTGGATAGTTACTGCTGCACACTTCAGAAGCCTTTAGGTAAGTTGTTCAACCTGATAAATCATGTCCTCAAGCCTTGAGAAGACAGAATACAAGCACAGAGGAAAACTGATCCCTACGGGGCTGCACCCTACAAGCAAATGTTGCATTAACAAGATGCATACCAAAATGTTCTCCCAGATTTTGTCAACCTCAATTATAAACTTGATAGAAACTCGCAAGAGTGAAATAAGTTGAATTTAGATGCACATACTACCTTTGAATTGCAAGAGTTTTCTGAGTATTTTATGTCTTTTAAACAGACTATTAAGTAATTGACTCACACATGTACACTCTGGTCCCAGTGTCTGGCTGTCCTAACAGTGTCCTGACAGTGTCCTGACAGTGCATTGGCTAGGTACAGAAGGCAGACCACTGGCCTTCATTCCACAATATCTTCTGCAGAATCTCTAAGAAACTACAACCAAAATCACTATCCTTTTTCTGAGCAAGGACATTAAGAGTAGGAAGAAAGAACCAAAACAGAAGCTAAAATAAATTGAGTTCTAACGTTGTGTCATGATAAAGGTTTTAAGTATTATTTCATTGGTTTTTAAATCAGTTTATGGTAATTTCTCTTACTATCCCCATTTTAAAGAAGGGGGAAAACAAACCTAAGGCTCAAGGGAGCTCCTTTGCATAAATATATTTTACTACTTATCAAGTGCTGGCACTTAGACTAGAACAAGTTCTGCGTGACTCTAAATGTTAGCTCTGAAAAATTCTCTGTTTTGCTGCTTTCTTATTGATGACCAAATGGGATTCCTTGATTTCAGGTGGAAAGAGTGATGTTCAAGGAGGAAGGTAGTGGAAATCACCTGAGGACACATTGACTGATTGGTCACTGAGTTTAAAACCTGGATCTCTTAGTGAAAATTATTCTTTATAAATTTTAAAGTTTATACAGATGCAGTCAACTATTTGGGAGAAATCAGATCCCAATAAAATTGCTCACTACCAACTGTAGTAACACACAATGAGTTTGGTATTCTCCAAATCCTAGTGTTACTAAGCTAATCTATACAGTTTGATTTTTAAAAATCAATGTGTACCACACCCAAAACTCTAATCAGTATGGTTGATACTAACCTCTTGGATCGTCTTAAGGCATCTTTATTCTCACTGGGACAGGCTCTGAGTGATTGTGTTCATCACATCATCTTTCTGTGTTGCTTTAAGTATTGAAAAACATGGTTGGCTATTGCTCTGTTTCATTAAAATGTATGTTCTTTCATACATTCATTCAATGGTAAATATTTTATTTCTAATAATGTTTATTTTGGATATATAAAACTTAAAGGTAATCACTTTAATCATTTTGAGATCTAATGCAGTAATATCAACAGCTTTCAGATTGCTGTGCCACCACAACCATCTCCAAAATTCTTTTCAACTTGTAAAACTCTAGACCCACTGAACATTGCCTCCCCTTTTTCTGCACACCAGTTCCTGAAACAAGTCTTCTACTTTCTGTCTATATGGATTTGAGTACTCTAGTGGAGTCATATGAGTAGAATCATGCAGAATTTGTCTCCTTGTGACTGGTTTATGTCATTTAACATAATGTTTTCATGATCCATTTATGATGTAGTGTGCATGGTAATGTTTCCCCTTTGTAAGCTGCATGATGTTTCTTTTTCTGTGCAGGCCACTTTTTTTGGGGGGGTGCTGTGGATCGAACTCACGACCTTGCATTTGCCAAGCAGGCACTTACGCGGCTGAGCTAAACCCCTGCACCCTAGGCTACATTTTTTAATCCATTTATCTGTTATGAATAAAAGGAAGATTGATTTTACTTTTTGGTAAGCATGAATAATGTTTCTATTCGGATAGCTGAACTTTGTTTCAATTCTTTTGGGTATACTCCCAGAATGAAATTATTGGATCATATGGCAGTTCTATTCTCACTTTTTGCAGGGGAAACTACTAGACTTTTTCAGCCATAATTTTGCACCACCAAAATACAAGGCAGAATTAACCAGAATCTCTTAAAATAACAGGTTAGTTGAGGAAACAAAAAGATACACATAGACAGACACATATAGTAACAACAAAGAAGATCATGGAGGAATGGGCAGCACAGCATAGGAACTCTGAAAAGACACTCCTGGGTTTTCCCAGAGAGAGCAAGTTGGGATTTCTGCAGGTGTTGGTGATGGAAATGAATCTTGAGCTCACACTGACAAAAAATGGGGACTTTTTTATCTTGCAAAGTAGAAGCCTCAAGACTGGACTGTTGCCTTCAGGCCTCTGAAGGACTGTCACGTAGAAGACAGAGTGTACGTCTTCCACATAAGCTAACATGGAAAGTGGAAGGATTTCAGAACAATACAGGAACAAGATTGCCAAATCCTAGAGCTGCTCAGCAAAAGAACCGGCTGTCAGAAGTTACAGAGTCTCATGTCACATTTTCAATGGCAACCTGTCAGAAGATGTCAAAGAAGAGTCATTCAGCAGTTAGGGTAGAACTGATATTATCTAAGACCTGTGCAACTTGTGGTTTAAATTATTCTAACATTCCTTTCATTAAATCTTATCTTAAAGTCTAAATTTGTTATTACATTTTTTCTCTAACTTAGCTGTCTTACATAGAGACATAAAAGGTCAACAGAGATAAATAATACCTACAAACACACATACACATATATCAGAATGCATTTTTTGTATGATCTATGATTAAAACTAATATTTAAGAAAACTACTTTGCACTGATCACTGTTCTATGATTTAATGTTGTTCATCTAATTTTTTTATTTTTATGCATTGCACACCACTATCAAACCACTTCATAGCTTTGACACCTGTGGTAATGGAGCTGAGAGACTTCTCCAAAGTCAAGGCAGATTGAACTGGCATGTGAACACAAGCTCCCAGTGGCTGAACTCTATATTTAACCTTCTGCAATGTATTCTTTCTGGATCGAGGTACTTTTAGTAATGGTTGCTATATATTGTTTTCTCAATTTTCTCCACAGGTTTATCAGGTATATATTACAATACTGTAATTGATCCAGTAGAGAAATGGAAGACCAGGCATGTGTACCATCATGTTTTCAAGCCAAAAATTAAAGTCATGCCTGTTCTTCTCTAAGCCCACTCCAATGCTTATGCAGACAATCTAGGATCTTAAGAAAAGAAAGAGCATTTTTGTTTGCGATTGTTCTCATGGGCAAAGATTATAAAATAGAAAATGATGTATATTAACTTTGGACAGATGTTGTTTTAACTTACCCTGCTAGCACACTCTACCTTGCCCAGACAAATATGTTGCTTGGAAGTTTTGTGTGCACAGACGAATTGCAATTTTCTGCCCCTTTCTTTTCCCTAATGCACCACATACAAAGCATTGTAGAGGGGTTGGTCATAAAATGGAATTGTTTTATTTTTAATGTTTATTGCTGAAGAGGACCAAGTTGAAAATCAAACACACGGGTCTCATGATTTTAATCAGGAGGAAACTTGCTAATAGATTTTTTTAACTTTAAATTTAACAACTTAACAACTTGGCAATTTAATTAACTTTTTAAACACAACATAAACCAGCCTGTGGGACTTTCTGCTGCTGTACTTAATCGCGGCAAATAGCCTAAGAAGTGGCAAGAAAAACAGATGAGACACCTTTATGGTGCAAGAGACACCATCTGTACCTACCAGCTAGAATATTTTGTCACAATCCATCTCCAGAAACTGTAACTCAAGACTTGAAAATGGCTCTCGGTTGGATTTTCTTTGAGAGTTAAACAATGGCACTACTACCACTACTATCAGGGGAAGATAAGACCTTAATTCCACAGAAAGAGAGTCTATTTGGTCTGGTGAATTCTAAGGACATCCACATTTTCAAATTAAGTAATTAATTCTACAAACATACCTCCTTAAACTTTTAAATTTTTAGACAGGGTCTCTCTAAGTTGCCCAAGCAGGGCTCGAACTTTGATCTTATTATCTAAGCCCCCTAGGGTGTTGGGATTATAGGAATGGCCTACCATGTCCAGTGTCTATGTGCTATTATTTCATTAAAGCCATATAGGGATTATTATTCATCTTTCATCTGGAAAGAAAGAAAATAGAGGTCCTACAAATTTCTTGAAGTCTTAGAACTATGTTACCTGACCAATATTCAAATGTAGGTTAACTGGTTCCAAGTAACTATGCCAATATTTGCCAAATCAGAGTTATTTATGGTAATATCTTTGGGTATATGAGTGTGTGAGAGTGTGTGTGTGTGTGTGTGTGTGTGTGTGTGTGTGTGTGTGTTTGTGTGTGATGACTGGCCATGCCTGAACTCCCCAGAGTTGCCTCTTATGCCCTATTTGCATATCACCCAAACTGGTAGTTACTTAATTTTCTTTTTAATACAATAGTCCCAATTTTAGCATCAAGGAATTTCTGGTTGATGTCTTGAGATAGATAAGGTCACACAGCTAATTACTATTGGTCTAATATGTAAACTAATTATCTCCACAACTCAGGATCTTGACCATTTTTTTTTCATTTGCCTAAACAGATGGGAATTCTTGAGCAAGAACAATTATTTTAAAAATCTTTTAAAATTTTCTAGTGAGCTTGATTATTTGTATATATCTGTTTTTTCTTCCTTACTGTTTTTCATACATATTGCAAGAAAAGTAAAGCAAGTCTAACGTGCTTAATCTGGGGAGTCTAGGAGGGAAGGCTGCTCTACTGAGTCCTGTCTCCTCAGAGTTATATATAATTAGGAATAGAGACTTAAATATAATATTCCAGGATCATTCAGGTAAAACCCAGCTCTGCCCACCTGCAGACCCCTGGCCTGTGTGATACCTGTTTTGGGAGAGTTACTATCTCTGGTTACCACTAGTTTCAGGTCAATTCCTCCCATCAGCACTGAACAGTGTCAGTAGTGTCTCACTGGTTGCTTCCTGGACAGCATGAATTGATTTTAGCAAAAATAAAAGCAGTTTTAATTTTCTTAAGATATTTTGCAGAATCCTGGTGTGGTAGTAAATATCTGTACTCCCAGCATTCCAGAGGCTAAAATGGGAGGATCACCATGAGCTCCAGAAGTTCCAGGCTGGCCCGAACAATACAGTGAGCACAAGGCCAGCTGCTACAAAGCAAGATTTTATCTCAAAACAAACAAAAGGAAAAAAAGAGTTGTTAGAGAATCTCTTGAGGTAAACAAAGATTTCCTTATGTATCTTGCCAAGTAAAAATGATATGGTTTATTTTTATTTTTTTTTATTTTTGTCTTTTGGTACTGGGGATCAAACTCATGATGCTGCACTTGCCAGGCAGGTGTTTGTGCTGCTGATCTAATTTTTAAATTGTTCTTTGAAGGGAATCATTTTTTTTCCTTTTTCTGGAGTTAATGGGAATTAAAACCAACAAGTGCTGAACTACATCTCTAGGCTTTTTATATATTATTTTGGGACAGGGTTTTTTTCAAATTGCCTAGGCTGGTCTCAAGCTTCTGATCTCCCCACCCCCTTCAGCCTCCTGAATACCTAGGATTACAGTCATGTACCATCACACTTACCTAGAAGTCAATGTTAATGTTAGTGTTATAAGGGATTTTGTCTAAAGTGGCAGGGACAAGTGATCAGGAACAGTGTTTGCCTGGATCCAGCCAAAATACCTCAACTTTCTTCTGTTTGATTTATTCAGTGTTATGGTTTTTGTTTAAATGTCTCCCCAAAGCCTCACACAGTCATGGGGGGCCAAGACTTTCAAAGGCAGCTGAGTTTAGCATTTGTGATTGGTTCATTGTCTAGCGCTGGGATTGGCAGTGTGGGTGTTGCACCCACCCAGAGGCCTAGCCAGCATATAATTAATATAAGGGAGAGAGGGAAGCAAGGTTTTCCCTTTTGCCCTTTTTGCTCTTGTCATTTGCGGCCTCCATGATGGTTGCCATTTAGCCCAGTATGGACCAAAACCTTCAAAAAAATGTAAGCTAAATAAACCTTTCCTTCCTTAATTTTGAGTGTAGGGTATTTTTTTCTCAACAACAAGAGAAATAACTAAGACATTCAGTTTCCAAGTAAATTAATTATGTTTTTATTGTTAAGTCAGTATTCCATGGCTGAAATAATAAAGTTTGATGAGCACCACTCTAGAAAGACAGAATTACAACAATTTAGTTTAAAGATTCTAATTGGCTTAGTTTTGATTCTAGAGTCAGACAACATTTGATTCCATAAAATAGAATCAGAGTTCCAATAAGCAAAGTAACAGAGGCTGATTTTATAGAAGGAAAAGGGCTGGAGAAAGCAAAAAGAAAATACAAAAAGCAAATCAGTCATTTCAAAGTTTGTTTCCTTGTGAGGCAGGGACAAGGAGACAGAACAATAGAAATACATCTAATAGTATTATCATCAGTGTACTTCAGGTTACACTGTTGTTTCATGATAAAGTAGAAAGAATTTCATTATCATGCAAATGGAAACTGGTCTATTGGGTAAATCTGATGGCTATTTCCCTAACTGATTTCTTGAAGGATCAAATAAACAACTGTCTAGTTTCAGCTTTGTGACAAAGCTTCAGCATGAACAACTCCATTTTAGTTTTTAGCTTGGTCTGTTGGTGCTGGTGCATGGATTTAGCCCAAATTAATGGGCTCTCACAATTTTTATTTAACACTTCTTAATCTGATTTTTAGTTTCAAGGGAATGAAAACTCATAGTATAAGAGAGGGAGATTGACTGGCTTGTTATTTTGCTCATTATGGTGCCAGGCAAAGTCAGAACCTAAACTGAGCTCTTCTCAAGCTTGGATGCAGAATCTTCCATGGCCTGTTGTACCATGTTGGCGGCTACTTCAATACGGAGAGGAAATAGGCACTTATTTCTGCAAGTCCTGTTACTCTTTGACACTGTCAATTTTCTGAACAAAATGAGATATGGTTCTTAATGATCTCTGAGGTCTTACACGCTTCTAATTTTCCAGGATTCTCTCTGAATTTTTCTTTTATTCCCCTGTGGTATTGGGATGTAAGGCAATGTGCTACAGGATGTATGAACAAAGCTTTCAAAATCTTAAATCCTAAATAGACTCATTTAATCTACATGGGGATTAGAATCCTCACATAAGACATTTTCCTTAATTAAGCCACATTTCAACATGAAAAAGTCATGTTATACAAACTCAAGGATCAGATTCACAACTGCTGAGCACCTAGAGTCTCAATTAGCTGTATCCTGATTCTTGCTGAGAAAAGGTCGCCAGACTTTTCAGTCCTTTAGTTACTGATAATTTAAATCAGCCAGCCCAACCATGATCAAGTGTGTGGAAGGAGAGCTGGTTTATCAAACAGCACCATAGAGAAAATAGGATGTACTAATTCCTCAAATATATGTACCAAGGACTCTACGCCACCTCCATGTTAAACACGGGGACACCACTGACAGTGGAGTCAGGTCTGCTTTCCATCTTCCTGAGTCTGCACTTGGATGAGGTTTTGGAAGACTGGACATCAATGGAAGGTACCACTTTGGTTATCTGGAGAAGTATCAGAAGGAAAACTTGGACCCAAGAAGCCTGGCCTTTCCAACACAGACAGAACCTGTATCTTTGCTCATTCTCTTAGCATTACTTAGAGCTTCGTTGTTTTTACTTTATTTTATTTTTGGGGGAAGGAAACCCAGGGCCTCAGACATGCTAGGAAAGAACTCTACCACTGAATTATATCTGAGTCCAATTTTTGTTAATTTTTGGAAAAAGGCTTATGTCTCAGTCACTTTTTCATTGCTGGGACAAAATGCTACCTACAATTTAAAGAGGGAGAGGTTTACTTTGCCTCATAGTTTCAACCCATGG
>PVJX010021082.1:0-32378 GCA_004027295.1 Dolichotis patagonum
GAAAACACATGACTCATTTTAACTTTTACCAAACATGTATGAGTAGGGCTGCCATAAAAGTGGCTTGATCATCAGCATGTTTTAAGGTCAGAAGTGGACTAGAAGGGCAGTTTAAATCACTTTCAACTCTAGACACAGGCAAGCTTATATTGGCTAACCTGCCATTTTTTGTGGACTACCTACAGCACTTCAAGAGAAAGATTTTGGTCAGAGACAATAACTAAGAGAGCCTGGTCCAGCAGTGCAGAGACATAAGGATTTCTTCCTGCCTGTGGAAATCTACTCTTACATGATTCAAGTAGTATTCACCTCTAAAGAAGGATCAGGAACCTTTTGCTTTCTTTGGGCCCAAAGCAAAGATCAGCAGCCTCTGGGGAGTGGTAATGGTAACCCCTCTACTGCTGAGAAGATGGCAGAACTGTAGTTCTAGGACCCCGCTTTAAGAAAGCAGAGATCTGCAACCCCTGGGAGAAACAAGCTCATTTTCTCATCAGAGCTGTACCAAAGAGTCCTTGTCAATAGGAGGCAGAGTTTTACTGCTTCTGGGGAGGGAATAGTGGCAGGACCAGTAAGAAACTGCCAACCATGAAGTCATCCTAAGACAGGCTGGAGCAAGAGAAGTGACCAACATTCCCTACCTCCACAACATACTTCACACCAAATCATAAGCAACAAGTCTTCAACTGAGGGAGGCAGCATGGGCAAGGAAGCATGGGCATGAAGATGAGTTAGAGCCAAAGAAAGAACAAGGTCACTAAGAAAATTCCTCCAGCTGTCTAGAGCCCATTCTGCTTTGGCTTAGACTATGAACATCCCCCAAAGTTTGTGTGTTAAAAACTCATTGCTCGTGTTGTCATTATTGGAATGCAGTGGGAAATGCAGACCCTAGTGCGAGGTCTTTAAATCAGTACCCTTTTGGAATGCCCTCAAATACTATGGGATCCTCATGTCTTTATCTTCCTCTTTGCTTCCTGAGTGACGTGATGTGAGTGGATTTGCTCTGCCATGCATTGCCTTCCATATACATCACTGGCCCCACAAGAAGCCCCCCCAGCTTTGAGACCACTTGATCATGGACTGAAGCCGCCAAAATCATCAGCTAATGTTTTCTTGCTTTCTTTAATTATCTCAAGTATTTTGTCATAGAAACCAGAACACAGTAAGCACAAAGTAAGGCCAGAAAACAATTTGAAGATTTTAAAGTATGCAGTGTCCTAATGTTAATAATGACAACAAAATATTTATCTCATAGAGAGCTGATTCTCAAAACATTAAAAATTTTTTACATTTCAGTTGACAGTAGAAAAATCATAAGTTGTTGGAGGAAAAAATATTTAAACCAACATTTCATAGTGGAGGATATACAAATGAATAAGCACTTGAAAAGATGATGCATAATTTTATTCATTAGAGAAATAAAATGAAAACCAGAGTGAGATATTAGTGCATACCTAATATAATTTCAAAGGCATGACATCAAGTTTTGATGAGGATGTGGAACAACTGGAAGTCATATATATCTAATGGGAATGCAAAATAGGTTAGCCACTTAAAAAAAAGACTGACAGCTGTTTTAAACATTCACTTACACATATTCTAACAATTATAATTCTGGGCTTTAAAGGTGAAGTAATACATATATCAACACAAAGAATTGTATACACCTATTTAGTATAAATTTATTTGTAATACTAGAAAAAAGTCAAATATTCACCAATAGATGAGTAGCTAAACAAATTACAATATGTGTACCAACTGAGTTACTACTCAAGGACAAAAGGAATGGATAATTAGCTTAGTAATGCCCTTATCTACATTTGTTTTCTGAGGATTCATTTACTTGTGGTCAATGACGATATGAAAATATTAATGGAAAATTCCAGAAATAAAAAACTTGTAAGTTTAAAATAACTTCTGATACTACAAATAATCTATTTGAAGTTTCTGATTTTAATCAAATATTAGTGTCTCACTTATAAATTAAGCTTAATGAGGAATAGTTATATAAAAATACCATGTATTGGGTTGGTAATATCCACTGTGTCAGACGCCCTCAGCAAGTCTTCGAGCATATCTCTTATTAATACAAAGGGTTTGCTGTGCTGCCACGATGCATGAATCTGAAAAGGATTTGACAGTTTAGTTGATCCAGTTATAAAAACTCTGTATATATGTGATTCCATCCCTGACACTCTGACAAAATAAAACTAAAGGGAAGGAAGCCACATAAGAGGTTCCTATGGTCTAACACGTGGATTGGGGACTACATGATAAGGACCATCAGTAATATGTTTGGAATCATAAAAATGTTCTCTGTAGATGCTAGAGATGCTATATCCATCACTAGATATTTTATCAAACTCATATAACTTTATAATGTAAATAATTAAAATGGTTTTTAAAATTATACCTTGAAAATCAGAGAAAAGATAAAAACAGTATAGTCACATATTAACTGGTCTCCAGCCTAAGTTCCAATCATGGGTCCACTCTCTAACCTCCTCAGTCAGGTCATCAAAGCTCTTTACATTTTAATTTTCAAATCTACAATATGATGACTGCATCTTTTCCCCCCTTTGGAGATTTGAGGAGGCTAGGGTGATATCATGCATCTCCTGCTTTTTTAAAAGTTTGAAAGAGTAGGCAGGTGAGACAAGCCCTTAAGGACTAAGGTTGTTTGTCTGCTTCTGGCTTCTTGTGTTACCCCTGGGGAAGTTAGGTTTTTGAGGATACTTAGTGCTAATCAGTGCCTTAAAGATATCGCTAGGATAATTTCTCTTGGCCCCTGTCTCATTCCTTTTAGAAGCCACCTTCAGAGGACACACAGGATCAGCCTAGTAGTCACTTCCCTCTCTACAGATAATACAAGAAAGTAACTGACCCACAGACCACATCATTACTCCAGCCCCTACTTTCTTTCCTTTTAGAATAAGGCTGCTGACTGTCACTAATGATCTTCAAGTAGCCTTTTAGATTAATGGGTTAAGTGATGCTAGATTCAAGAAGCAGTAATAAAATACAAGGCTGCAGTTTATCACTCTGAGTGATGGCAAACAAGGGAAGAGAGACAGCAGAGATTGCATAAAAAATAAGTGCTCTATTCAGACCAAACTGACACAGGTGACCTCGAGTAAGTTAATTTTTAAATTTCACTCATCTTCCTGATAAGGCATTGAAAGCGTTGGGAGTGCTGTAGCAGATCCTGTAATAGCCTGTTTGGAATAATCTTGGTCTTGTACTATGGATTTCAAATGACTCTTCCTTATCTGTGTCAAGCTACCTGTCTTAAGGCTTTAGACTCCTTTCCCCATCATCATACAATCATTCAGAAATCATCTGAGTTTTTATTTCTCTATGCTTTATTGTTTTTTACTTTAAAGGGGAAAAAACAAGGAAAATAGACAGAATAAAATCAATCAAAATAACCCAGAGTAAGTGATATGGGACTTCCAAACCTTATGAAATCAACATTAGTTACCATAATGCCTTTGTTGTCTTCAGAATAGCTGTAGATACCACCTTTGGACATATTAAAAATCGAACAGAACAGAATAGAATAGAAACAATAAAAACAAAACAATGACTGCAGTAAAGGACATCAAAACAAGCCAGTAGTAAACACATAATGGCTTCCATAACTTGCCTTGCTATCTTTTAAATAGCTGCTCACGCCATCAGAGTTAACATAAACAAAACAAAAGAAAATAAAACCCAACCCTCCCCAAAAAACAATGAAAATGATATGGTTTCCGGGTGGGGATTTCCTCCCTGTGGGGCCAGGTTCTCTCCTTCTGCAGTCTGCAAATTTACTTACCTATAATAGCACAGGAAGTTCAGATTAATAACAAAGCTGGATAGGAGAACTTCCTTGAGGAGATGGAATAATGATAGGGCACAGATTGATGATGTGTGCAAGACAGACAGTGTTATTGACAAAAAAAGAGCTAGATTCATCACAGAGAAGGCTCCCAGCATATGTGAGAGTCCAGGAGAAAGAGGACTCATGATCCTTCCCAGACCTTTGTCTCTCAGTTTTAACTGAAGAATGTCTTGCCCTGTTGAAATAGCATTAAGTCAAGCCAGAGAAATAGCACTATTCTTTTTACTGTACAGTCTCCTTCATAAAGCTCAGTAACAACGTATGTCAAAGCAATATGGTGGGCCAAGTATAGCAGCACACTCCTGTAATCCCAGCACTCCAGAGAATAGGGCAGGCAGATTGCTGTGAGTGAGAGGCCAGCCTGGGCCAAAAAGTGAGTTTGAGGCCAGCCTGAACTGCATGGTAAAACCCTGTCTCAAAAAGACAACAATAAGTAAGTTAATAAATAAATAAATATGATGTGATGGTAAGGTGTGGACTTGGAGTTGACAGTCTGGGTTTGAAAACCCATGGCTCTACACAGCTTGGTGTTCTCAACAGCCCAGGCAACTGTGATAGAGAAGACATTACCTAAAGCTTTCTGGGACCCCAATATTAACCTTTTACTGATCACCTCCAACATTTGCAGACACACAAAACACACATACACAAAATGAGGTTTTCCTCTAACATTTACTAATAACACCATCTGTCCAGTTACTCAGCCAAGTAACCTTGAAACTGTCTTTTTACCACCTCTTTTTCTCATGCCTTGTGCCAAACCTTTTAGTTCTATCAGCAAACTCTATCTGGAATCCTATGACACTGAAAAAATAATTATTGCATGAAAACACGAGTGAATGTGGTTTTTACTTCCATGACTTATTGTAGTGATGTGAATACCAAAAGTCTTCCAAATAACATTATTCTCTTTATTACAAATATCATTCATGAGTCTCAATAACATCACATATCCAAACCAAGTACTTTTAAGGTGTAGGTTCAGAGTTGGATAAACCTGGATTCGAGATCAAACTCTTTTAAGAACTTGATGACTTTAAGGTCCTCATTAAATCTTCAAACCTAGATGTGCCAATTACACAGCGATAGTAGTTTTGTGAAAATTAAATGAAAACACTGGGTATAAAGTGTTTAATACAAAACTCATTTCCTTAAATGTCTTCTGATTTTTAATTTTATCTTTTGTGGGCTTCTGTACTGTGGACTCCTTCCTGCTCCTCCTCCCACAAGTGCTTTTCTATTTGAATTTTATGAGCACTGCCCTCCTACCTTCCTCCTTTAGGTCTTACACTTTGTGTGGTGTTCTATGTAGAACTTTCTGTATTCATTTTCTCACTACTCCAGTCAGGGAAGCTATTTGGTCACTATAGCATCTCTATAGCAACTATATAATGGTTGTTAATAGATTTTCTATACCATGTTGATAAGCAGCTACTCCCTGGATGTGTGGAAAATTTTCCTCTGTCCCAGCCTCCTCCCTGGGATTTCTTAAATCTCATCTTTCGGCAGCAAACTGTAGATATTTTCAAAATACCACATGAAGACCAGTATTATAATAGCATGAAAAGATAAAGGGAAAATTTTTAAAGAGAAAAACTCTTGCAGACATGTACTAACTAAAATGATCTTTAAAGAAGTAAATATTTATTCAACTTCAATAAGGACAGTTATCAAATGTCTTATCATAAACTAGATAGTTTTTAACTCCACTATGGAAACATGAGTAATCGTGTTGCACAATTCTAATAAATGCATATGTCTATATAAAAACAAGAGTCAGATATTATATGAAATGATGCACTGCATTCATTATTCAAATTAGAGCGTGTCAGTAATGCATTATGCAAATGGGAGAACATTCTAGAGGATATCTTGCGTTCTCTGGATAGTGGCTGTCTCCATGGGTGGAAATAAGACTGAGGAGGGCACTGGGAAATGGAGAAAGGCTTTAGGTTATTATTCCATTTACCCTGGTGTTATTTACATTTTTCTTTAAGTGTTGTAGTTATAAAAATTAAAATACACAAGCCAAGTGTAGTGTTGCATGCCTGCAATCCCAGCACTCGGGAAACTGAATCAGGAGGATCACCATGAATTCAAGGCCAGCATGGACTACATAATGAGACCCTATTTCAAAAAATTAAAACAAAACTCAAAACTAAATAAAATTCACAAACTATAAGACATGCTAATAGTGAACTTATGGGAATGGGCTAGGTTGACTTGACTAGCTCTGAAAGGAGAGAGCAAAGGAACCTCACCAAGGCCTAAGAACTCATAGACAGTTTTCTTCATCTAAGATCTACAGTTGATCTTCAAGGGTGACATTTCCTATGTTAACAGTGTGTAACAAGTGGAGATTTTCCAGGGAGCAAATCCAACCTTTTATAAACTAGAGGAATCAGTGTACATGACGAATTCCATAGGGGTTCTATAACCTGTTCAGTGGTCAGCTGTCAACAGAAACATCAACTCCTTCTAATTCTCTACCAACTCCTGCATGGACTACGACAATCATAGGGCAGTGTTGAAGCTTTATTAAGGAGCAAGTAATTGTTAAACTTTGGACTTGATGCCTAGAGCCATTCCCCGGGGGTTAGCAGAGGGTGGTTCTGGTCTAGACTTGGTTTTAGTTATTATCTGCCTTTACAGTGTTGGAGACATGAGGAGGGAAAACACTCAGAGACAGGATGCTAGAAGGTCTTGATTGTGATGTGAGAAAAGGGGGAAAAAGGAAGTTATATTTTTGAGACTGCAAGAGAGGCCAGATTGGAGCTCTGCTCTGAAGTGTCTTTGTAGAAGATGGGGAGAATACTGCTCCAGGGATAAATCAGGGGCAGATATGTCCTTAGCTACATCCTGCTCTCAGCCTACTGCTGCAGGGAGTGCCAGTCACAAGTCAGGGCTCCTCTCCTTCGCTCCCTACCCTAAAATGATAAGCTGGACTAAAACCACAAGCCCCAAGTTTCATCTCTTTTTCTTTCTACCTCAAAAACTAAACCTTTATTTAAGGATGTATTCATATGTAGTGAAACAATACAGAAAAAGCAAAAGGTTAATAACTAGATGGGTGGAGGAGGGGAGAAATGTGATTAGAGAGGAATATAAAGTCTTCAAAAGTACTGGTTCTGTTTGACCCAATCATGTAGTTCTTTGCTTGTTCTTTATATCTTGCCTGTGTACTACATATTAAACTGTAAGAAATGCAGAGTAAAACAAATTTTCACCTCTCTGGAGCCAGTGAGACTCAACGGCTGGCAGGTGCTGATGAGATGGAGGCCACACTGGGCCTATGAGAGCAGAGCTTCTCACCAGCTGGCTTCTGAGGGTGTGGCTCAGCCCTGTAGACTCTTCCACACTCCCCAAGGCACAAGGACTGGCGAGTGCACCCATCTCTGGCCCCCTTCAGGCTTCCTGGTTTACTGACTGCCATAGCACCCAGATATTGTCATGGCCGAAGCCTGTGGCCTCCTGCCTCTGAATCAGCTCCAGAAGGTAGGTGTCCTCAGCAAAGAGGAACTTGGTGAAGACTTGTAGCAGAAATTTGCCTTTTTCACCATCTATCAGAAGGCTAATCTGGTGCCCTGCCACACAGATCTGCCCCTCTTTGCCAGGCTGCTAGTAGTATATCTCGGGGGGCTTGAGGAGCTCACTTCCTGCCACCACCATACCCTTCACAGCCTCCAAGGTATTGGGAGTATACGACCCTACATGCTGCAGGCCCGGCCTGTGCTGGGCCAAGAACTGCTCTACTTGATCCACCACAGTGACATTCTACTTGGATGACTTTTGAGATTCATTTCAGCGACGTAAAATGCTGGTAAGAAAATTGGTTCACTTTTACTTTAATTTAGTATATGGTGAGAGATATGGGTCCAGTTTCAATTTTCTGCAGTCAGAACCAACTTGTTGAATAGGCTATTTTTCTTCAAATGTGTGCTTTTGGCCCTTTTGTCAAAAATCAAACAGTTTAACTGCTCCACTGTTGGTGGGACTGTAGACTGGTGCAACCACTATGGAAATCAGTATGGAGAATTCTCAGAAGACTAGGACTGGAAGCTCCATTCAACCCAGCTATTCCCCTCCTCGTTATTTTCCCAGAAAAACTGAAAAGGTCATATCACAATGATATATGTGCACCCATGTTTATAGCAGCACCATTTGTAATAGCTAAATCTTGGAAACAACCAAGATGCCCATCAACCGCAGAGTGGATGAAGAAGATGTGGTATTTTTATATAATGGAGTATTACTCAGCTATGAAGAAGGATGATCTTGAGGCCTTCATAGGGAAATGGAGACAACTTGAGACTATCCTCATTAGTAAAATAAATAAGAATCATATTTATAAATATCACATTGTGTCTCTAGTGTAAAAAGTAGTAAGAAATGTAGGAGTAATAAAACCCAAAATATGTAATTGCTACTGTAAAAAAGAGAGGAAAAGGAAGTGCTCTAAAGGATACAATTACATGTATGCTTAAGTGTGTAAGATGAATGACCATATTACTGTTTTTGTTAGATTGTGGAACAGAACTATTAACAGTCTCATTGTTTGAATGTGTACTTTGTATGTTTTAACTTTGTAAATTGAACAACTATTTTCAAGATGACACTGTGTAAGTTATCAAGTAATGATTTCTTAGTGTTTTTTGTTCTTTTCTTTTTTCCTTGGAATTTTGTATTGTTGCTACCCTTTTTTCTGTTTTGTTTTATTTTGTTTTCTCTTTAAATAAAAATTTTAAAAATCAAACAGTTTAATCTTGGGGTGTTTCTGTATCCTCTTTTTTGTTCTATTGATCCATGTATCTGTTTTTGTACCAGTACAGTGCTGTTTTGATCACTATTGCTTTGTAGCATAGCTTGAAATCACATATTGTAAGGCTTTCTTCTTTGCTTTTGTTGATGAATATTGCTTTTGCTCTTCTGGGTCTCTTATGGCTCCATATGAATCTTAGGATTGTCTTCTCTAGTTCTGCAAAGTGTGCTGTTGGTATGTAGGACTTCTTTGAATCTGTATAACCATTTTGGGAGTATGGACATTTTGACAATATTGGTTATGCTTATTCACAAACAGGGGACATCTTTCCATTTTTCTGATATCCGGTAGAATCTCCTTTTTCAGAATACTGTAGTTTTCTTTGTAGATGTCTTTCATTTCCTTGCTTAGGTTAATTTCTAGGCATGTTCTTATTCTTGAAGTTGCTTGGAATGCTGTTTTCATAATTTCCTTCTCATCAAGCTTATTATTGGTGTACACAAGCGCTAATGGTTTTTGTATGTTGATCTTTTTTATAATTAATTTTTGGTGCAATTTGGATATGTCTAATGATCACATTCATCATAGAGAATTTGTACCTGTTCATGACATATCTTAGTTCCTCTTTTATTTCCGTTTCCCTCCCCTCTCCTCAGTCTCTCTTTGTATGCTATCTTTCATGTTGCTTTATTGCTGATGCTGGTTATTAATTCTAAGAGGTTTTCAGTGCTCTTTAGCTTTTCTAGGTAAAGTATTGTGTCATCTGTACATAACAATAATTTGAGTTCTTCCTTTCCTATATTTATCACTTTTATTTCTTATTCTGTCCTGACTGCGCTAGCTAATGTTTCAAGTTGTAGAGGCTATTTTAATTGTAAAGGAAAATTTAAATCTTATATTTCTAACACTGTTTAAGGATGACACTGAGAAGCACAGCCTGTTTCCATGATTAGGAAGCTACAAAACTTAATAAGCCTTGATGTTCCAGGTGCCAGCTACAAGGTAAGTGTAGCTCAGCCAGGTAGAAATGTTTTGCTTGGTTTCAAATCCCAAAAAGTTGTCGCTTCAAGGACACCTCTGACAGTCTCAGACAATGATGGATTCTTCCTCTATGTTAGCTGATAATAATCCAAAAATTAGCTTATGTAGAGTAAATCTTTCATAGCAATATATGATGAACACATGTGTAATCAGCTGTAGAATGTTATGGTATCTCCTTTCTGTACTTCCTTCTGAAAAAACTATAAATGACTGCTAACTTCCAAATGGGGCTAATGATTTGGAACTGAGATTGTCACCAGCCCACTGGCATAATAAACCTGTGCACCTTCCAAAGTTCCTCGGGTGCCACTGTCTTCCATTTGGTCTGGTCCTGAATCCCACAGCAGTATCATGTTGACCAGAAGACATGATGATGGACATCCTTGTCTTAGTTCTGATTGTGGGAGAACTGATTTTATTTTTCCTCACTTAGTGTGATGCTGCTTTTGGTTTTTCATTAGTAGATTTTATCATATTCAGGTACAGCCCTTCTATACCTGTCTGTTTTCTTCAAGGTTTTTTTTATCATCAAGTGATAGATTTTATCATAAAGTGTTGAACTTTATCAAAAGTCTTTGGTGCATCTATTGATATGATCATGTAGTTTTTTATCTTAAAGAGAATAAAGCAAAATAAAACAGAATGAGGAGATTAGAATAAAACAGTGCAATTTATTTTAAAAAAGCAAAACAAAAAATGATAGAAATAATACAGAATTTCAAAAAAAGGTAAGAAATTGACACTAGTTAATATATTGCATTTGTTATTTCAGACATAGTTGTTCAGGTTACAAGATCTAGACATAAAAATGATCAAACAATCAAACAATGACAGCACAAACTGTTCTTTTTGATGAACTAACAGAAATTAGTAGTATAGTTATATATCTTGAACACACACACACACATACATATATATATATATATATATATACATACATACAGTTACATGTGTATACCTACACATGTGTAATCTTTTCCTTTCATCCATTTCTCCTTTCCCCTAATTTCTCCTTCCCCCTATATCCAGTTTTGAGATCAGGATGATACTGACTTCCATAATGAAATTGGGAACATTCTATCCCTTTCAATTTAATTAAAACTCTTGAGAAATATCAGTTATAACATCCTCAAAGGTTTTGTAGGCTTCAGCAGTGAATCCATCAGGTCCTGGGCATATTAGTTGGCATGTTCTTTATTGCTGTGTTAGTTTCATTGCTTGTTATTGGTTTGTTCAGAATATTTATGTCTTTGTTAGTTGGCTTTGGTGATTTGTATGAGTCTAGGAATCTGTTCATTCTTCAAAATTTTCTGATTCTTGGAATACAATTTTTCAAAGTAAAATGAGGTTCCATTCTTTGTAAGAGCTCCAGTCTTCACCTTCAGCTTGGCTGTCCTCTCCTGGCTTCCAGTGCAGACTCTTTGGCTTTTGCCTTGGATCCTGCAGCCTTCTGGCATAGACTCCTCAGCCTCCCATTGCAGACCCATCAGCCTCCTGAAATGGACTTGCACGGGACACTGCAGTGAGTGCCAGGCCTCGGACTGAATCCTTTAGTCTCCCGTGTGCAGATTCCCTCCACATACTTCCTCATCTGATTCTGTGGCTAACTATTGTAACCCAATCTTTTAATTCCTTATATATTTGCGTATCTTGTATTATATCTGTTTTATAGTAAAACCTTGATTTTTTTTCAAAGTAGTACTATCTTCTGGATTTCAACATTGTTTATTGTGATTTTACCTTTTTCATTTCTAATTGCATTGATATCAGTCTTTTCTCTCTTTCTTGGTGAGTCTTGTTAGGGGCATACCTATTTTGTTTATTCCTTCAAAGTACCTGCTCTCAGATTTGTTGATTTTTAAAGTAGTTTTTAGTCCTCACTTCACTTCTGCTCTAATCTATAATTTCTCCTTTTTAATTTTGCTTTGTACCTGAATTTTTGTTGCTTTTCAAGAATCTTAAGATTCTTGAGGATAGAAAATTCCTTAGGAGGTAGAGTTAAGGACAGATCTGCTCCTGTTTTATCCCTGGACCAGTGTCTTCCCCATCCTCTCACAAAGTCACTTGTCCTCTTTTCCTAATGTGAGCACAGATTGCAACAAACATTTAGAATGACATTCATAGACATTCATAGTGTCCCAGGAATTTTGGTGAATTGAAAAGGCATTATCATTAACTTTCAGAAAATTTTAAATTTCTTCTTTGATTTCTTCTGTGACTCATTAGTTATTTAGAGTTTCTTTTGTTGTTGATTTATATTTTCATTGCACAGTGATCTGATAGTATACATGGGATAATTTCAATTATTGTGCATTTACTCAAGCAAGCTTTGAAGACTAGTGTGCAGTGTATTTTGGAAAAAGTATGTGTGCTCCAGAAAAAATGTGTACTCTGTGGTAAAAGGGTGCAATACTCTGTAAATATCAATTAAATCCACACATTCAAGGATGTGGCTCAGCTCTGATATTCCCTTATAAA
The DNA here is from genome assembly GCA_004027295.1 of Dolichotis patagonum. Lineage (NCBI taxonomy): Eukaryota > Metazoa > Chordata > Mammalia > Rodentia > Caviidae > Dolichotis > Dolichotis patagonum. The sequence continues at coordinate 12,159 of PVJX010021082.1, forward strand.
TTTTTTGTTTAGTGAACTTTTTGTGAAAGCATTGTTTTAAAATCTCCTACTATGTGTTAGTTTTTAAAAAATCTTTTAATCTCAGAAGTATTTCTTTTATGAGGATAGGGTGTGCCAATGTTTGGTACATAAATATTTGTAAATGCTGTACCTTCTAGGTGAATTGCTCTCTTACACAGCATTTAGTGATCTTTGTCTCTTCCAATCAATTTTGTCTTGAAGTTTGCCATGTCTGAGATTAAAATTGCTGCCCCTGCTTCTTTTCAGTGTCCAAGTTAAAAATGAAAATAGATCAAAGATCTTAACATTAAAACAGAAACATTAACCCTTCTGGAAGATAAAATAGGTACAGCATGTGAAGACTTAGGTGTAAGAAAGGATTTTATAAGTAGAAGAGCAATTACACAAGAAATAACAGAAAGAACCAACAAATAAGGTTATATCACACCATAAAGTCTTCTTACTGTAAAAGAACCAATCAGTAGAGTGAAGAGACAACCTAAGGAACGGGAAAAATATTGTCAGCTACTCCTCAAACAGAGGACTAATATCTAAAGTATATAAAAATTTAAAAACTTTGATCACTTAAATTAAAGACCCACTCAATAAATGAACAAGTCAAACGAATAAACACTTCACAGAAATGAGATACAAATGGTCAGCAACTATATAAAAATGTTCAGTGTCTCTGGCCATTATAGAAATGCAAATTAAAATAATGCTAAGATTCCATCATACTCCATAAAGAATGGCAATCATTAGAAAATCAAAAATTTAAAAAGCTGGCATAGCTATGGTGAAAAAGGAACCCTTCTGTATTGTTAATGGGAATGTAAACTAGTACAACCAATGTGGAAATCAGTACGGAGATATTTCTAAGAACCAAGGTTAGAAATTCCACATAAATATCTTCTAGATATCTGCCCAAAGGTCTTAAGGTATAATACTACAGTGATACATGCATACCAGTGTTCACAGCAGCACAGTATAGTAGCTAAGTGCTGGAAGTAGCCTGTATTTCCATCAACAGTTGATTAGATAAAGAAAATGTGGCATCTATATATAATGGAATACTAGTTGGCTATAAAGAACTAATTTGAGACATTTGCAGGAAAACAGATGTACCCGGAGAATATAATGTTAAGTGAAATAAATCAGACATGCAAGTTTATATATGGCATCTCTCATCTGAGTAACATAAAGTACAAACTAAGGGAAAAATAAAAAGAATAGAAGGAGACAAAAGGATGGATCTCCTATGGATTGGGAGGAGTTCAGGGGATGAGGGGAATGGGCTAAGGGGAGGGGATGAGGAAATAGATAGAGTGAAGATAAGCCATGGACAAGATCCTAATAACATTGACAAATGTGGATAGTACACACAATAAACATGATCTTAGATTAATAACATTAACAAGAATGAAAATGGGGAAAAGAGAATTAGAAAGGGATGGAGGGTGAGGAAAGAGGATTATAAAATAATAAACAAGATCTGTTATGTACATGTGCCAGCTCACCAAGATGACTGTAAACTGTATATACTATAAACATGCACTAAAAAATAAAAATAAAAAGTATGAGACATAAAAAAGTTATAAGTGATTTAAAGTATATATGTTAAAAAGAATGAATTTTTCCATATCCACGAAGATCATACTTGTAAAAATTTCGAGAAAATTAAAAACAGATTTGCAGGTACAAGAGACTGTTATGATTGGTCAAAGCATGCTTCAGATCCCTCTGGAAGGCACTAATTGCTGGGGACTTTAAGGAGTAAAACGAAGGAGGGGGAAAATCCCCATGTGAAACAATGCCAGCAAGGTTGTTTGTCTCTTTGTCTATCTGGCATTTATAAGCTCTCAGCTCTGTGGGGATCAGTGCTATCATGACTCCTTTAGGCAAAGAATACCAGTCCCCTTCACTGGCTGAGTGCCATTCCCACAGCCCCTACTGTATGCCCCCAGTTTGGTTTCCACACATGTGAACTTTACCCCTTGTCTTGGAGAAACTTTCTGTTCCACAGCAAATGCTCCAATGGGACTTGGGTGCTTGATATTGAGAGAATGGAGAGAGGCAGAAACCAGAAAAGGCTAAGTTTTCAAGCCCCACTAACTGCGAGAATGAAAAGGTCAGGGTAAAGTAATTTAGTCAAGGGCAGGTCATCATGAAGAAAGCAAGCTCAGCTTTGGATTTAGCTCAGTGGCTTAAGCGCCTGCCTGGCAAGCACAAGGTCATGAGTTCGACCCCCGGTACCAAAAAAATAAATAAATAAATAAAAGAAATACTGCATTTCAGGTAAAGGTAAGAACTTGTCCATACGGAAGACTGGACCATCAATGGTAACTGACCCAATGTATTCCTGAGGGTACCGTTCATCAGAAAATGTCTTCTTTGGCTCATATCTTTGCTTTTGGGGTCTCCAACTCCAGCGTTATTCTGTGAGGCAGGCTTTTTGTGAATGACTTAGTATTTATCTTTCAGCCAGAGATTAAGGTAGATCCCTGTGTATTTCATGAGAGTGACCAATTTGGTGCTGATGACAAATCATGTAAGTGACCATGCTTGTGGATCACTTGTGGCTCTTATCTGGTCACCAGGCCCATGATAGCACATGGCTTAGATGATCTATGAGAGTCAGGAGACAAAACTGTGAATAGCTAAAAATCCAGCTCTGAAAACATTCAGCTGGGGATCCAATGAGTCCACGCTGCAGCTGCCCAAGCAACTAATCTGGGAACTTGGCTTAAAAATTTTCATCCTTCTCAAAATTCTCCTTCCATTCTTCTTATTGAGTAAAATATTCATACCTGAGAGCTCAAGTTTCCTAGAGTCTATATGGAGAAATGCCACATAACACTACTATGTACAAAATTTTAGGAGGTAGTGTAGTTCAGTAGTGGGAAATGTCTTTAATGACTTATTTCTTTTAGTTTCAATATTTTTCTCTGAATTTCTCATTTTCCTGAAAAGTTTAGACTAAGGTTCAGGAATTCACTTCCAACCATTTAGTCTTAGTCACAGTAGTCAACTTAGTACTGCCATCACTTAGACCAGACTCCCCATATTCATGGGTCCCACATCATGTATCCAACTAAGCAGGCATTGAATATACTCAGAAAAATCTGTGTCTGTACTAAACATGTATGGACATTTTTTCTGGCCATTAATCCATAAATAATGCATGATAATAACTCTTTAGAGTTTTTATATTATACTATGTATTATAACTAATCTAGAGGTGATTTTGCACATATGGAAAGAATGGCAGTGGCTCTAGCCCTGTAAAATAGTATGCCATTTAACATATAGGACCTGGGCATCGCAGTTTGGTACCTGAGAATTGCTGAACCAACCCATCAAGTTTACGAAGGGATGACTGATATCAAGACACTTGTATGTGAAGATTACAGGTGCTTAGGTTGGACTCTGCCTTCTTCCACTTCTGAAGTTCAAGTTTTACATTCTGGGAGTTGTATACTGAGAAAATAGCCTTGCCATCATGTGAAAGCTTGTAATTTCCTTTCTGGAACTATGGCTTCAGGAAAATAGTTTTTCCTTCTAATTTTCAAATATCAGATTTGTTCGCAAGTTTTGTTCCTCATTTGAAGAAATTTGTATCACTTTTTCTATCTCTGTTTGAGCCTCTCCAATGTCTGTTCCTATACACTGAGAGTCATACTTAACAATTTTTTTCTATTATACCTCAATATTTACCTTTCTTTCTCTTTACATACATTCTGATATACTGGCCTCCCTTGATGTTGCTACACTTGGTGGTTGCTATTAAGATACCAACCCTTGGCCTTCAGACATCATTGAGACTCATTGAACATTGCTCAGTGTGGTGCTGGTAGTAAGGAGATGGAATTGAGAGTCCCAGAAAATGATTCATTTGTGACTCAGTTTGTCCTGCTGGGCCTAACAGATTCTCCAGCCCTCCAGCCCATCCTCTTTGTCATCTTCCTTCTCGCTTATGGAGCTACTGTTGCTGGCAATTTCAACATCTTTGCTGCCATCCTCACTGAACCCAAACTCCACACCCCCATGTACTTCTTCCTGGGGAACTTGTCCCTGCTGGATGTTGGGTGCATCACCGTCACAGTTCCTGCCCTGTTGAGGCAATTCCTGTCCAATGGCAGGAGCATCCCCTATGGAGCCTGCCTGTCACAGCTCTTCTTCTTCCACCTCCTGGCTGGAGCAGACTGCTTCCTGCTGACTGTCATGGCCTATGACCGCTACCTGGCCATCTGCCAGCCCCTCACAGCACCTGCATGAGCTGGGGGATCCAGAGAGCCTCGGTGGGCATGTCATGTGTCTTTTCCTTCATCCACGCACTGACCCAAAGTGTTGCCTTGTCTACCCTGAAATTCTGTGGCTCCAATGTGATCAACCACTTTTACTGTGACCTCTCTCAGCTCTTCCAGCTCTCCTGCTCCAGCATCCAACAGAATGAACAACTGCTCTTTGTAGCTGCAGCCTTTATGGGTGTGGCCCCACTCGTTCTCATCACATTGTCCTATGCCCATGTGGTAGCTGCAGTCCTGAGAATCCACTCTGCTGAGGGCAGGAAGAAGGCCTTCTCCACATGCAGCTCCCACCTCACTGTGGTGAGCATCTTCTATGGGACAGGTCTCTTCAGCTACATGAGGCTGGGCTCAGTGGAGGCTTCAGACCAGGACAAGGGCATTGGCATCTTCAACACTGTCATCAGCCCCCTGCTGAACCCACTCATCTACAGCCTGAGGAACCCTGATGTGAAAGGCACCTTGAAGAGGATGCTCATAGGGAAGTAGTCTGTAAGTAATCTCTCTCTCTCTGGCCTTAATGAATATGTCATGGGTCTATAACTGCTTCCAGGAGTTATTTGTTGTAGTTGAGCCACTCAGTTTGGAAAGAAAGCATAATAAATACAATGATAGCTACCACTGGCATTGTGATTATCCTGTACCAACCACCCTTCTAAGGGACTGGCCTCTGTTAGCTCATTTAATATTTATAATTTTATTAAGTAGATACATATTTACAAATTATAGTTTGGGAAACTGATCTCATGGAGGTTGAGTAACTTGCCAAAGGTGATATGGGTGGTGAATGCCAGACCTAGGACCTCAACACAGGGGAGATTACATATGAAACTATTGTTTCAAGCATAATAAGTGATCGTTATGGTTTGTGCCCACATGTCCCCCTGCCTTGGTTACTTTTCTTTCATTGCTGAGACAAAATACCTGACCCCCCCAATGAAGGAAGGAAAGGTTTATTTTGCTCACAGTTTGTGGAGTTTCATTCCATACTCAGCTGGCTCCAAGGAAGGATGGTGTGGTTGAGGAGAAACAGTTCATGGTGGTGGCAGATATGAAAAGAAACAAGAGCAAAAAGCAGGGGGGGGCATAAAGAGAAAAATTTCTGTCCCTTATATTGTATATAGACCACACCCACTTGAGTGTGGCACTCACACCCATAATCCCACCATTGGACCATGAGTGATTCACATACTCTAGAAGCTTGCCTTCCTGCAGTCATGAGGCTTTGCTGAACAAAGCATAACACCCTCCAAGCCTAACAGAGTCATAGGTGGGGCTTTTTCAGAGGTGTCTGAATCTAGAGTGTGTGCTTGATTCATGGTGCAATGCTAGGATTAAGGATATGTGGTTACTAAATCAGTCAGCTGATTGGTCTGGCACTGTCCTAATCCCCGTGGCCTAGATAAAGTATAAAAGGGGCAGAAAGATGCTGTTAAGGCTCTGTTCTTTCACTATGTTCTGGCCACCATGAACTGATTTCTCCTTGGTAATTTGTCTGTCTTCTGCCCTCTGTGAGCTGTGCTCCTCTGCAGTCCCTTTCTGCCATGCCACCCTGCCTTGGACCCAGCCAATTATGCACAGAAACCTCTTCAAACTGTGATCTAAATAAACATTTCCTTGGCCAAGGATTTAGCTCAGTCGTATAAGCCCTTGCCTGCAAGTGTGAGGTCATGAGTTCGATCCCCGATACAAAAAAACAAAAACAAACAAACAAAAACACACAAAAACCTTTCCTCTTTTAATTTTGAGTATCAGGCATTTTGTCTCAGCCATGAGGGAAGAGTAACTAAGACAGTCATTTTAAGGTGCAATGATACATTAACGTAAAGAAATGATATGGGCAATGAAGAGTTAAAAAAGAAAAGGATGACAATATCAAGATTATGGGGACGTTCTATTTAAATACATGAAAACATGAATTGAGAAATTTTTGTGGAATATTTGATTTGTTTCTAAGCAGCAGGCACAAACTGAGAGGATCACTGTTTATCAACTTGAAAAGTAAATAGATTGCAGGAAAACAGTAAAAAAAAATCCATTCTCAAGGAATAGGCACTGTTTAGAAAAACCATTAAGATAAGAAAGGGTATACTTTACACTGTTATACAACACATTTTATAAATAAAAGTAATAAGGTAAGTCATGAAAACAGGTTTATCTCATATGTGAAAACCTTGCTGACTAAATGAATAACTTCATTACAACTTAAAGCTGAGACAAACAACTTCTACATGGTGATAGAAGGATGCTTCATTTATGAAATATACACATCAAACAAGTACTTTTGTAATACAATAAACTGTGTTTATTAAAAAGTTGGTGTACAAAAGATTAAAATAAATATCACCCATACTTTCATCATAGGCAGATGCTTATTATTCACATTTAGAATATAATCATTTCATTTTTATTAATAATACCTATTAACAATAATTAGAATGGCTTTATGTATAAATTGGCACTCAGAAAAGTGTTGAATAAAATGTCATCTTTAAGAACCTATTACTTTGGGCCACCTACTTTCTGGGTGTCCCCTCGTGTCCCTCTCAGGCAGGAACTTTCTCTCCCTCAATAAAGTTTCTTACTCTTGGAAAAAAACCCCATTCCTTCTATCTTTGCTAATGCAATAAGCCAATAGTGAAACTTAATACTTCCTTAATTGGAACTTAATCAATAGGAAAATTAAATATACATATATAAATCATATTGCAAGAAAAATATTTCTATAAATATGGCATATATATATATATATATAAAATGTAAGATGTTTGCCTTTTTTAGTACACATTTGAAGATGTTTTCATTAATGAAGAAATGGAGATTGAGCCACACTTAAAAGGTAGGTTGACATTTGCCAAGTTGACTAGGGGTGAAGTCATCCAAGCTGTGTATGGCCCCCTCAAGGAAACTTTGAGAACACCAGTGGGTTAGGAGATGGGTGAGTGGTGAGAACAAGTGAAGAGAAAGTCAAAAAATGAAGAATGAAGAAGAAAACAACTCTTTGGGAGAAGGTAAGCTAGATAGAAAAATGGAACATAGTAAGGCAGGCAATGGAAAAATGATGTTAAGGGAGACTTGGAATGTTCTTACTTCTGTTTAAAGATGATGGGAACTATGTGTTTGTATGATTGTAAGCAATAACCAGCAAAAGGGAAGGTGGTTAAGATGCTGCAGAACAAAGGAACTTGAAGGAGTGAGATACAAAGAGATGTGAAAAAATAAAACAGTAACAACACAGATGATAAATATTTATGTAGTAACATAATGAGGAAGCATTATGGTAGATTATAATAACTAAATCTGGGCTCTAGGTAATTTTTGTCTCTCATTATTTCCTTTGTTAATAAAAATTATGTTTAAATTTGATTCATTAAATTGTGAACAATATCTCATCACTACTCCTGCCCTATTAGAGTTTATACAGCTTAATCTAAAGCCTAGAAATCTAGCACTTACCTAGAGAAATTTCAAGCACTCTATTATTTAAATCTATCTACCTGTCTGTCTGTCTGTCTGTCTGTCTATTTATCTATCATCTACCTATGTATTTTTTTCACTTATTCATTCATCCAACAAATGATAACTATGTCCTACTAAATGACCAGCATTGTGCTGGACAATAAGGTACACTGAACAAAGCTAGGCTCTACCCTCAAAGAATTCAGTCTGTTGTGACAAAGTGCTGCATCAATGTTACTTATTATTTTTGTAATCTTTTTCATTAGAAATATCTTTCACCATTATTTTGTTGTTGTTGTTAGAGGCAATAAACTTTCCTAGAGATGATCATAAAAACTGAAAAAAAGCTATCAAAGCAGGCATACACAAATACCACTAACTATGTGTTAATTTGTAGCATAGAGTACTCAGTTGACAAATAGTCTTTGTTGATGTCTACCAGCCTTTTGATTTTTGAGATAGTCCTGTGGCCTACAGTGCAAGCTTAATTATTATTTTTTATTTCATATATGAAAAACTCGAAGTTCAATAGGGCACAGTAATTGCTTAAATCACAGAGTGTCAGAATAAACAGTTAATATCTGAAGATGTTTCAAAAGTAAAGAAGAATATTTTAAATAATTCTGAAAGAATTTGTGTAGAGTCATTGCAACTACTTAAAATAAATTCTACTAGAAAATGCTGCCATGTTCTTTAATAAGATGGGAAGCATCCCTTTATAATCTAGAACCAAATTAGAAACTTAATGGTAAAACTCCGGAAGTTTCTCTCTGTAGTTTTGGAAATTCTACTACTTTTAGTAAGACTTGCTGAATGACCTCATTCATTTTATTGATTTTAATCTGTCCAAATGACTCCACTTTTCCAAATTTCAGAGCCAAATGTTGAGTAGTCTAGTGAACACACACACATGCCTTACACTCCAAACATAAGATAAACTCATCTCTTCAGATATGCTCTTCTAATACCTGCTCATTTGAACACCATTGAAGTTCTTTGGCAATTAAAAATTAGAGGCTATAATTTTTATCCTCTTAGCATCCTTGACCAGTCCAGGCACCATGCATGTGTAAAGCAATAAAAATAAAGTGGAATCCTGATGTAGTGGTGCAGAACTGTAATCTCTGTACCGAGGAAGTTAAGAGTGGGACCACAAATCTGAATCTAGTCTGGGAGACTCTGCGCCAAAAACAAACAAAAACAAAAAACTAAAAATCTAAAAAGGTGAAGCATGCCTGGCTTCCATCTTCAGTACCACAAAAGCAGAACAAAAACTGGAAAGCATCCACCAGTATTGATATTCTGACACTTGGTTCTTCTTGTTCCCTCTTTATTTTCTCTGTGATTAAATTTTCATGTGGTCATAAATATTCTTGCACTAAAATTTGCCTCACTCTGCCATGTTCTGTCAGACTAGTGCTAAACCTTGACATCTAGTGCTAGAAATCTGTCTTCCTCTGTACTTTTCCACTCCTAGATCTCTCCTCAAGAGAGTCAAATGCTACAAGGACTGCAAAGAGCTACTGATTGTGGGTCATGGATTCCAACACATTTACTGGAAACCACCTATGATAGCCAAGAACTTCAGAAGAAGTAGTGAAAACAGCTCCTGGAACAAAGTGTTGGGACCTGAGCTAGATTTAACATTTCTTCACATGAATTTTACAAGCTGCCCCCCATGTAGGCAAGAAATACATGTAGTCACCATCTTTACCTCAGTCTGTAGGAAACTTCATTATGTGAACAATGTGATACTTACTGGTCTATTGGAAATGTATTAGCATAACATCTGTTAGTATAGCCAAACTTCATATTTATTGCTGCATGTGTAATTGCCATAAATAAATCACTGAAACAGTTATTTTACCTGCATCTTTCACATATTTTCATTCTCCCTCAAAATTATAACTGGGAAAATGCCTAGAGATCATGTCCCATTTTGAAATAGAAGGGTGGTTTGCACATTAAAATGTACTACTGAGGTTGTTTTGAGCCTGACAACCAGTTCATTTATCATGGTTATCTTTGACTAATTCTCTATTGATTATCTGTTCTTGTTTCTTCATTTCTTTAGTTTTCACTATCTTTGTTTCCCTTTCCAGCACTAGGGATTAATTCCAGGGCCTTGTAAATACACGGTAAGTTTTCTACAAGTAAGAAACACGGCCAGAGTCTGACTACCTTTTGTCTGAGAATGGTCTGTATCCTACTTCTCTGTAAGTCAAGTGATTAGGGGTTGTGTCTTTGTCACAGTACATTATATGTTGTACAGACTCTGAATTCTGATATGTTCCTTTGAAGAGAGTTTTTGTTAATGCCTTATATTTTATCTAGAATTTATGGTTTGTATCTATGGGAGATTTGATCTATTAGAAGTTACTCCATCATTTCCAAAGATAGAAGCAGTCCAACTCTCCTGAATTTGGGGCAACTTTCATTGGTTCTCTAACTTCTCTTGAAGGAACCATCATGTGTTTCATTAGGAATAAGACACTAGGAAGCTCTTATGTACAAAAATTGCACAATACCTATGTGAAGAAATGTCTGCTTGACTTCCTCTGAGGTTTCATACCCTAAACAAAAGCTAAAATAACAATTGTAGAACTATTGAAAAGTTTATTATATTTATATCATTGTACATCATAATTTGAAATTATAAGAGCATACATTTCCAAATATATTTTAAAAACACCAAGTCCAAAGCTAGATGAAAACTTTACTGCTGCTTAAGTGTGTATCACTTCCTCACACACATACACACCTATACACACACATACACACACACACCCAAACACACACACATACACACACATTGAGTGAGTACTTTCATAGAAGGTGGCTTCACTAATTAAGGTGTATATGGACATGACTGTGCCCTCCAAATTCATATATTGAAGCCTCACCCTTCAATATAATGGTGTTTAGAGATCAGTTATTGGAAGATGATTAGGCTCACATGAGGTCATAAAGATATCTCCTGAAAATGGCATTATACCCTTATAAAAAGAGACATCAGAGTCCTCTCCTTCCCTCCTCTATCATTCTTCTTTTTTCCCAAGGGAGCAAACTGAGAAGGCTGCCAACTGCCAGCCAGGAAGAGATTTTTCCCTGCAGCACAAATATGCTGCTGTGTGGTTCTTAGACTTCCAACTTCTAGAACTGAGAGAAAACAAATTTCTGTTGCTTGTTGTTTGAACAACTCAGTCTGTGGCATTTTGTCATGACAACCCAAGAAGACTAAGATAATATAAAAATGAAAAGGATTTAGGGAAAAGCATGAAGGAATCATGTTGAAATTAAAGTGTCTATGAGTTGTGAAGTGGAAACGGTCAATAATAAGTTGGATATAGGGGTCTTTGGGGTCAGAATTTAAATGTACTTAGATATTTGGACTTCAACTGAATATAAGTACAATTAATGTCAACCAATGACAAATGATGGTGGGGCTAAGGGAGAAGGAACCCTTCTCCACTGTTGTTGGGAGTATAGACTGGTGGAAATCAGTGTGAATATTCCAGAAAAACTAAGACTAAAAGCATCGTACTACAATAACATACCACAACCATGTTTAGGGCAGCGCAGTTTGTAATAGCTAAATCTTGGAAATAATCTAAATGCCTATAAACTGATGAATGGATAAAAATGTGAAGTTTTTAAAAATATAATGGAATACTACTCAGCCATAAAGAAGGACAAACTTGAGATGTTTATAGTTAAATGAATGGACCTTGAGACAATTCTGTTAAGTGAAATAAATCAGACACACTATTTAAATATCACATGTATTTCTGTTGTGAGAGAAAAGTGTAAATAAACAAAATGTATAATAGATATTGTAAAATGGTAACAAATTGCTCAAAAGAAAAGAAGAACTGGTAAAGAGGAAGGAGAAATGAATGAAAAGAAAAGAAAAAAGAAGGATAAAATGGAAACAAAGCTTTGTAAATATGAAGGGTTAAAGGGAGGGGAGGAAAATGGGAGACAAAGAGGAATCAAGATACATCATGTACAGGTACAAATTCCCTATGATAAATATGATTATTATGAATATCTACACACCCTGGGCCTTGAGCATGTGCAGGTTGAAACCCAGCACACAAGGAAGCCTTGAAATGTTGCTCCCAGGCACTAAGACCATGCCCTGCATCTGAAATCATCAGAGGACACACAGGAGGTCCAAGCAGGCCTAATGGGGCCATGCCCAGTGAACTCCAAACAGCTAGCAGTTGCCTGCTATCTTCCCTGGGAGCCAAAAGTGATTGCCAGAGCACAGGAGAAACTTTGAAACATCACTTGAAACACAGAAACATAGGAAAATGACAAAATGAAAGAGCAAAATGAAATCTCAAACTTCCAGCCCGACCTAAACAAGACTAGGAGACATGGACACAGAAGAAAATAGAAGCCATACACCTGAAATTCCTGAAATGATAGCAATTGAAGTAAAGAAACAACTCTCGAAAGCTATAAAAGAACTCAAATCAGAAATAGTCTCCCAGGTAAAAGAAGAAATGATAAATGTAATAAAAGAAATACTGAACAAATCTAAAGAAGACATAGTTTAAAAATTAGAGGACCAATGCAAAAAGATGGAAACTCTGAATGAACAATATAAGAAATAAACAATGCATAAAGCAGTTTCAAAGACATATACAGGAAATCAAAAATTCTGTCGAAAATTGGCAAAACCACCTCAATGAAAGTGAAGATAGAATTTCAGACCTTGAAGACAAGATTGCAGCTAGTGAACAGGAAATAAAAGATCTTTTTAAAATAACAAGGAACCAGGAAATAACAATTTAACAACTGCAAGATGATACAGAGCAATACAACACAAGATTGATAGGTATAAACAAAAAAGAAGGGAACAATACAAATGATATCAAGAGGCTATTTACAGAAGTTATAGCTGAAAATTTCCCAAACATGAAAATGGAAACTGACATACAGATCAGTGAAGCATATAGAACTCCAAATAACCATAACCAAAATAAAACTACATCCAGACATATAATAATCACCATGCCAGAAATCCAACATAAGAACAGCATATTAAAAGCTGCTAGAAGAAAAGACAGATCACTTATAAAGGAAAGCCTATCAGAATCACAGCAGACTTCTCAACACAAGCAAAGAAGTCAAGAATGGAGCATGGAGTGAAGTATTTCAGATCCTAATGGAAAATGACTTCCAAACCAGACTGGTGTACTCTGTTCTTCAAAATGGATAGAGAAATAAGATACTTTTATGATGAAGAGCAGCTGAAGAACTTCATGACCACCAAACCAACCCTGCAAAGAATATGGAAAGACATTCTAGACAGACATAGGAAATAATACCACTAAGCAAGGCAAACAATTAAACAGAATGGAAAGGTAAAGAATCAACAGCAGAAAGAACGTGTCAAAAGTAAACCAATATAGATCAGTTATAACCATAATGTAAATAGCCTCAATTTACCAATTAAAAGAAACATACTAGCAGAATAGATCAAGAAACAACATCTGTACAAATGCTGTACACAAGAAAAACATCTAACCCAGAAGGAACCTCATAGACTAAAAGTCAAAGGATGGAAAACAATACTCCATGAAACAGGATCCCAAAAAAACCATGGGTAGCTATTCTGTTTGCAGACAATGTGAACTTCGAACCAAGAATGATCCAAAGAGACAAAGAAGGTCACTACATACTAGTTAAGGGAAAACCTCAAGAGGAAGAGATAACAATCTTAAATATCTATGCACCAAATTTGGAAGCACCCAGCTATACAAAACAAGCATTAACAGAAATGAAAATCAAATAAGCAATAACACAATTATAACAGGAGAGATTAACATGTCATTGACACAAAGGAACAGATCAATTAGACAGAAAATCAGCAAAGAAATAACAGAACTAAATCACACCTGTAAACAAATGGACTTAGCAGATGTATACAGAGTGTTCCACCCAACAACATCAGAATATACATTCTTCTCAGCAGCAGATGGAACATTTGCTAAAGTAGACCATATACTAGCCCACTGAACATGCTTAAGTAAATGTAAAAGAGTTGAAATTATCCCATGTATGTTACCAGATCATGGTGTCATGAAACTAGAAATTAATGACAGAAGAAACTGCAAAACCCCCACAAATACATGGAAATTGAATAATACACTCCTGACCAATCATTGGGTCACAGAGGAAATTAAAGAAGAAATTAAACAACATTTACAGGCAGACAAAATAAAAATACATCTTACTGGAACCTATGGGATGCAATGAAAGCAATCTTCAGAGGAAAATTTATTGTGGTGAGCACTCACATCAGGAAAACAGAAGGAATATAAAGAACCTGATGCTACACCTCAAACATATAGAAAAAGAAGAGAGGTCAAGCCCAAAGCCAAAAGAAGGGAGGAAATTATAAAGGTCAAAATAGAAATAAATGCAATAGAAACTAAGAAAACAATACAAAGAATCAATGAATCAAAAAGTTGGTCCTTTGAAAGAATAAATAAAATTGAAAGGCCTCTAGCCAACCTTATTTAAAAAGGAAAGAAATAACTCAAATTCGTGCAATAAGGAATGAAAAGGGTGAAATCACTACAGACCCTGTGGAAATACAGAAGATCATCAATACCTATTTTAAAAATCTCTATTCTCGTAAGCTTGACAACACAGAGGAAAAAGACAGATTTCTAGAAACATGAATTGCCAAAGCTGGGTCAAGGAGGTATAAACTGCTGAATAACCTAATTTTAATTAATAAAATTGAAAATGTAATTAAATCCCTACCAACAAAGAAAAGCCCAGAGATACCTGAGATCCACGCCATGTTGGAATTTATGGCGCAGGGAAACCGAGCAACCAGCCTGCCACCCAAATAAGCGGCTGTGAGTCTACTGGTGTACGGGCTGAGAATCAAACATCCCATCTCTCCCCACCCCCTGTTAGCAAGTGGGAGCCAAACATCTGAGCATCTCTTGGGAGGTTGACCATACATAATATAGCAAATAAGGGGGATTTCCTTCTACCATTTGTTTGAAGGCAAACATTTTTATTGCCATTTTGCTTTGTCCTGATTAATGGTATTGCACTATTCAATATTCTGTTTTGATAAGTTCTATAATATTCCGTATTTCCTTTGATTTTGCTATACCTGATTGAAAGAACAACTATTGTAACAATAATGAGATATACTCTGGTACCTATTACTGTTATCCCAATAACCTGCTGTGAAGTTCTGTACCAAATTCACTACACTGTCTCAATTGGCTTTATTCCATCCTGTTCTGTTGTATTTTACTATGTTAAAATTAATACAAAAAGAAACACATTTAACTTGAAAGGAAATTTATAGACGGAAAATCAAAGGAGGGAAAACTATTGTTCTATACAACAGGAGATCAGAAAAAAAGCAAGGTTAATTTGCCCATCAACCACAGAATGGATAGGAAAGATGTGGTATTTTCGTAGCATGGAAAGCTACCCAACTATAAAGTAGAATAATCTTGAAGCTCTTGGAGGTAAATGGATGCAACTGGAGATCATATTCATGGGTGAAACAGTTTGAACTCATATGGGTGAACCCTAGCACAAAAAAAGAAGGAGTTAGAGGGATCAAAAAAACACAATGTATATTATAAAAGTGATAGGGGAGGAAATACCTGGGAGGAGAAGGTAGCAACACTGTTAACTTCTTATTGTCTTGGCTTAAACTCTGGTATTGTTTTCACAATTTTGTTAGGCTTGCTTTTGTGTTGTTTTGTTTTGTTAGATTTTACTGTGTCTGATGGTATGGGCAGCTCTTTTGAACATAATGGGATGTATTATGGTATTCATGGTTGGTTTCCTACTATCTTGTTTTGAAGTCCTATAATGTTTTCATCCATTTATTTAATCAGTTTTATTCTGTTGTGTTTTGTTTGATTTTATTATGTGTGATAGTATGGACAACTGTTTTGAAGAAAATGAGATATTATAGAAACCATTGTTCATTTCCTATTATCTGGTGTTGAAGACCTGTAATGCTTTCATTCTTTTGATTGATTTTATACTATTTTGTTATGTTTGACATTGTTGTGTGTGAAGATATGGACAACTGTTTCAAAGAAAACAAGAGACATTATGGTAGCAAAAACAAAAGTGGTATCCATGAAAAAGCAGGAGTCAACACAAAGGACATAAAAAATTATTTGCAAATGTAATAGCAGAAAATTTCTGAAGCATGGGAAAAGAACTTGACATACAAATAAGTGAGGCACACAGAACTTGAAACAGCCATAACCAAATAAATCTACATCCAGATATATAAGAATCAAGAGCCCAAAAATTCAGCACAACAAAATAATATTGAAAATTGTTAGAAAGAAGAAACAGATCACCTATAGAGGAAAGCCCATCAGAATCATGGCAGACTTCTCAACACAAACCTTCAAGTCAAGAAGAGCTTAGAGTGAAGCACTTCAACTCCTGAAAGAAAATAACTTCCAAACCAGATTGATGTAACCTGCAAAACTGGCTTTCAAGATTAATGGAAAAATAAGACACTTCCATGACACAGAACAGCTGAAAAAATTTATGGCCAACAAACAATACTGAAAGGGTACTGAAAGATAATCTAGACAGAGACAAAAATGACCACAATTTGAAGAACAACAACAGAAAGAAACCAACAGGCAGGACAAACCTTTAGAAGAGGAAATCAGGGAAACAAGTGAATGAAAATAACACGAAAAATACAGGCCAATTCATATCAGTTATAACCATCAATGTAAATGACCTCAATTCACCAATCAAAGGAAACAGACTGACAGAATGGATCAAAAAAATAAAAACAGAGAGATCTGGCAATGGCCATGGCAGAACCCAGGAGCCTGCACAAAGAAGCAATTCACCCGCCCTCTTGGTGAGCACCTCCCTGTGGCGTGATCCAGGAGGAGACCCTGTAGTGTCTCTTGAACCTACTGGTGCGCAAGCTTGTAATCAAACATCCCCCCTCCAAACCTTCCCTCACTAGCAACTGGGGACAGAGGTCTGAGCGTCTCTTGGCAGGATGACTGTATGCAACATAGCAAATATAGGGAGTCTCCTCTATCTTCTCTTTGTAAGTAGGTATTGTTTTCAGTTTTGTTTCATATGATTATTTGTTTTGCTCTATTCAGTATTCTCTTTCAATTGATTTTATAGTGTTCTGTCTTTGATTTGATTTTGCTATACATAATTGACTAGACAACTATTGTGAAGATAATGAGATATACGATGGTATCTATTACTGTTATCCCAGTAACCTGCTGTGAAGTTCTGTATCAAATTCACTGCATTGTCTCAATTGGATTTGTTCTGTCTTGTTCTGTTGTATTTCTACTACCTTCAAAAAACAAACCCCAGAATTATATAAGGTGATTAAAAAGGAAATAACAACAAAACAGATCAGTAAGGTACTGAGCAAGCTGAAACATGATATAACTAAACAGATAATGGACTCAAAAAGCAAAAGGAGGAAAAGAAAGTGTTCTAAAGGCTATAAATGCATGTATGTTTAAGTGTGTAGGATTGATAACCCGTATTACTAAGTTTTTGTTGGATCATTGAACAGAATTGTTTGCAGCTTCACTGTTTGAATGTCCACTTCGTATGCTTTAATTTTGTAACATGAATAACTGTTTCTAAGAGGACAATATGTAATTTATCAACTAGTAATTTCTTACTGTTTTTTTGAAATTCTGTATTATTTCCATTTTTTTCTGCTTTTCTTTTATTCTTTAAATAAAATTATAAAAAAATTTAAAAAATAAAAACACCCAACAATATGCTGTAGACAAGAAACACATTTAACTCAAAAGGAAATTCATAGACTGAAAGGTAAAGGATGGAAAACAATATCCATGTGGCAGAAACTCAGAAAAAAGCAGGGATACCTATTCTGTTCGCAAACAATATGAACTTCAAACCAAGAGTGATTAAAAAAGATAAAGAAGGTCACTATGTGCTTCTTAGGGGAAAAATTCAAGAGAAAAAGGTAACACTCATACATATATATATATATATATATGTGTGTGTGTGTGTGTGTGTGTGTGTGTGTGTGTGTGTGTGTGTCAAATACAAGATAATTCAATTGTATAATAAAATATTACTAGACATGAAAAGTCAAATAAGCAGTAACACAATTATAACAGGGGACCTTAATACCCCATTGTCACAAAGAGATCAACTAGGCAAAAAAAATCAGCCAAGAAATATACAAACTGAACCATACCTGTGAACAAATGGACTTAGTAGATTTTACAGAGTGTTCTACCCTAAAACAACAGCATTCTTCTCAACTGCTCATGGGATAGTCTCTAAAATAGACTATATACTAGCCCACAGAACATGCTTAAGTAAATGAAAATGAATTGAAATTATTTCATGCATATTATCTGACCACAGTACAATGAAATGGAAAATTAACGGCAAAAGAAACCACAAACACTCTATACACACATGGAAATGAAATAACGCTCTCCAGAAAAACCAATGGCTCCAAATGAAATTAAAGAAGAAATTAAACAAAATCTACAATAAACAAAAATGCAGATACAGCATACCTGAACCTGCTGGACACAATAAAAGCAATCCTAAAGGGTAATTTATAGCAATGAGTTCTCACATAGGAAAACAGAATGAGCACAAAAAGGAAAACACTAATATTGCACCTCAAGGTTCTAAAAAAGAAGAGCAAGTCAAAACTAAAGTTCATACAAGGGAGGAAATCATAAACATCAGAGCAGAAATTAATGCAATTGAGATTATGAAAAAAATACAGAGTTAATGAATTGAGTTGGTTCTCTGAAAAAAAAAGTTGATGAGTCCCTAGCCAACCTTATCAAAAAAGGAAAGAAAAACACAAATTCATGCAGTGAAGAATGAAAAGGCTGAAATTACTACAAATTCTATGGAAATTCAGAAGCTCATCAATATCTACTTCAAAAATTTTTACTTACATAGGATAGAAACACAAAAGAAATAGACAAATTCCTACATATGTATGAATTACCAAAGGTTAATCAAGAAGATATGAAAATTCTGCATAATCCAATGTCAGTTAATGAAATTGCAATGTAATTAAAAACTTATCAACAAAGAAAATCCCAGGTCCTCATGGATTCTCTGCTGAATTCTACAAGAAATTTAAAGGAGATTTAATGCCAATACTCCTCAAACTCTTTAATGAAACTGAGAGAGATGAAATATTCCATAACTTATTTCTGAGGGTAAGTATTACCCAAATGCCAAAATTAGAGAAAGACACAACTGAAAAACAGAACCACAGGCCATGTCCCTAATGAACAGAGATTAGAAAAAGTCCTCAGTAAAATACTAGGAAACAGAATGTAGCAAATCATCAAAAAGATTATACACATCATGACCAAATAGGATTCATACTAGGAAAGCAGAAACGGTTCAACATCCATGAATTAATAAATGTAATACACAATATCAACAGAACCAAGGAGAAAAAACTCCACATGGTCAACTCAATAGATGTAGAAAAGCATTTGATAAATTCCAGCACTCATTCATGGTAAAGACCATATATAATATACAGTCTTTATCTCAACCTGATAAAAACCATTTCAGGCAAACCAACAAAAACTAAAAGTTTCGATCTAAAATCAGGAATGAGACAAGGACATCCACCATCACCACTCCTATTCAATATAGTTTTGGAAACTTTAGCCAGAGCAATTAGACAAGACAAGGAAATAAAGGGAATAAGGATAGAAAAGGAAGAAGTTAAATTATCATTATTTTCAGGTGACATGATACTTTACACAGAAGACTCCAAAAACTCCACCAATAGACTTCTAGATTTAATAACCAAATTCATTAATGTAGCTGGATACAAAGACAACAATTAAGCATCAATAGCATTATTATACATGAATAACAAACTCACTGAGAGAGAAATTAGGAAAACCATACTCTTCAAAATAGCATCCAAAATAAAATGAAATACTTAGGAATCAATCTAATGAAAGAAGTAAAAGACTTATATATTGATGATTACAGTACTCTGAAAAAGGAGATCAAAGATGATATCAGAAAATGGAAGGATATCCCTTGCTCATGAATAGGGAAGAATTCACATTGTTAAAATGGCCATATTCCCAACCTATTAGACAGGTTTAATGCAATGCTGATCAACATATAATTAGCACACCTCATAGAACTAGAGAAAATATTCATTTGGAAACAGAAGAGACCTAGAATAGCAAAGGCAATCCTGGATAACAAAGGCAAGGAAAGAGACATGACAATCCCTGACTTGAAATTATACTACAAAGCTACTGTGATAAAATCCCTATAGCACTGACAAAAAATAGACCTGAGGACAAATGGAACAGATTAGAAGATGCAAACAGAATTACAAACACACTCAGCCATCTTGTCTTTGACCAAGGGATCAAACAGATTCACTGGATGA
>PVJX010021083.1:0-32388 GCA_004027295.1 Dolichotis patagonum
CAGTGTGCACTAGCTCCTCCCTTCTGGGCCAGTCAACCTTTGCAGGCCTTCACTGCGTCAGTGTGCACTGATCTCAGGGAAGTAACTGGGTCCCCGCCACGGGCGTGGCCTAATCCAAGCAGATTCCACCAATCTGCTTGGCGAGGGGAGTAACCAGCTGAAGCCACTTCCTTATGGAGTTAGGGCTGTCCTGCCCAAATCCAACATGTCGTCCAGTCGGTTTCCCCTTTCCCATGGGAGGGTCTTATACCCATCACTCACCGTGTCCCCGAGAACTGCTGGACTGCCCGACCTCCGACTTCAGCATGGCTGCGGTGGGAATTCACGGTGCCTCTGGGTGGGTCGAGTGCAGTGCCGGTCCCAGCGTGCAGCTCGCTGTTCTGCTCCGCACTCTGGCAGCTCAAGCCAGTGGCTTCGGCGCGGATCGCTTGTTCAGGTCGGGCAGAATTCAGGCGTCTTGAGGCGGGTGCCATGTTCGCTGATCTTATCTTCACCAATAGTAGCCCCAGGACCTCTTATTTGAGCGGGTTTTTGCGCTTTAGTTTCTTTCTGTGTTGTGAGAGTCTCTCTCTCTGTTTGGGTCTCTCCAGGGTGTTTTATTATGGCATTTGAGCTGTCTCTCTCAGAGAGGGTCTCTCTCCTGCTACCTACCAGTCCGCCATCTTGTCTCTTCTCCCCTAAAATACTTCTTGAAAAAAATACTTTTTATTTGTTTTTGAGACAAGGTCTCATTATGTAGTTCAGATTGGCCTTGAACTCACTATATAGTCCAGCCTGGCCTCAAATTTGCAGTGATCCTCCTGCCTCAGCCTCATAAGTGCTGGGACTACAGGCATGTGCCACCACATCTGATTTATTACTGTTGGATTACAATCCAAAGTATAAAATAAATGTCCATGAGTCCATAGTGGTATAAACAGAAATGAATGAAAACAGATAAATCTGATTTTTGGAAAAATTCTAAGTAATTTATGTAGGTATTCCACCTTCAAGGGACAGGGTTATAAATTCCTATTCCTTAAGTATGAGCTGTGTGTAAAGACTCCTCCCAAAACTACAGTTTGTAAAAGGAGGGGGAAAATAATAACTTCACAGTGGAGAACCCTGACAAATACCACCTCAGGCAGGGGATTAAAAAAATCATCAATAGGTTGTGTTTATATGACATGCCTTTGATACAGTATGATGCAAATGTAATGTTACTTCTGTGATCTTCTTCCCAAAAACTTATAGCCCTGGTAAATTTATCACAAAAGAAAAAATCAGGAAATTTCCAGTAGAGAAACATCCTATGAAAGAAATATTTCCCCAAACCATCTGGGCAGCACCCCTGCTCGTGCCCACATACCCTCTTGTGGAATTTCTACTGTTTTGAGGAAAGTGGCTATTTCAAGCAGCTATTTTTGCTTTTTATTATTGTTTAATATATATTACCTTTAGTTTAGCTCTATCATCAGTTTCACTCCTTTGGGTCAAAGGGCTAGCATTACTAGATGTAAAATTACATATCTGAATTAATATTTGCTTCAGCCTATAATTTTCGAGTGACTAAGACTTCAAGGCATGCATTGTGTTCCTATTGTAACAGCAGATGTATACACAAGCGACTCAACATTTGTTTGAGTAATGATTTTTCATTTGGCATATGCTGTTTGTAAACTGATGCTATTAAAATTACTTGTAACATAAACACAACACATGTAAAAAGTACTTCTATGCATATAGAACATTGTTTTGTAATAAGGATTCTTGTGTACAGACTGCAACTTCTGCCTTTTCCTTATCTATAGGTCATTGCTGATAGGTTTTGTTTCCCAGCTAAAAGGAGGCCTGACAGGTGGGCCTCGGGTCTTGCATGTGCCAGTGTCACAGTGTCTCAAACTTCTCCATTCAGACAAAACACTTCTGTCAGTAACTGCATCATCTTCAGGAAGAACAAGTTCTGCCCACGTGTTCGCCATACATTTGTAAAATGACACTGAGACATCAGGTTTCCCAGAACCAAAGGCAAGTTCCACACGAGTGTACTTTGCCCACCATCCTACCATATAAATGGTCCCCATATTTTGCAGCTGTTTTCTCATCTGAAGATTAGAGACCCTGGGCCAAGATGAGCTAAGTCTAAGGCATTGATCACTCATCCACTCCCACTCTTACCCTGAGCCTGTCTAGAGAAAATATGCATAGGGTGGGAAGGTCTTCCCCAGTCTTTTTTAATGTGTCTCCAGGAGTCAAAGCCTCTCCTGGGACTTTTTAGGGATCTTCAGAAGGGGGACCTAATCAGGTAGATCAACCTGCAGGGACTCAACTTCCCCAGGAAAATGAAGTTGGGCTTGGTAGATCTAGAGAAGAATCTAGCTTTTACCCACAACAGACTCTGTGAAGATGTCCTAGCCCCAGAGGGAAGGCTTAGATTTCCAAGTCGCCTAAACTGGTGACCATTCTATTCAAGGCAGAATTGGGTGAGGCCAGGTGTGCAACTTTAACCACCCGTCCCTCCGCTGCCTGGAATGACTTCTCTGCGCATGCCATAGCTGCAGGGCATCGTCTATTCTGGGAACTGCCAGTGAGAGATGGGTGTGGGGAACACAACACAGGCAAGTTGCAGGGGGTTTGGAAGCTTGCTGGGACTGTTTCCAGGTGTGGCCAGCTCTCCCTGGGCAGCGCCACTGCTCTCTGATAGATGTGGGTTTGCTGCAAAATCAATTGTTCTAGGTTCTCCACTCCTCCCAGCACATACACACAATGTGGCCCACATGACAGCAGGCAGACAATGAGCTGAAGCTGCTCAGGGCCATCTACGTCACGTCGGTCACAACTCACTGCTTGTGTTCCCCTGAGTTTGCTTAATGTGTGACCTTACGAAGGAACTAGCACCAAAAAACCAGGAAGCAAATCAAAGTTTAAGTCCTCACCTTGCCACAACCTGGGGGTATCCTTCAGGATCAGACAATCCAGTCTTCCCATGTGTAAAATGAGAGGTACATAGACTCACACACTAGCTATTTATTTATTTACTAAGACAGGGTCTCGCTGTACGGTTCAGGCCGGCCTTGAACTCACTATGTACCCCAGACTAGCCTTGAACTCACGGCAATCCTCCTGCCTCAGCCTCCCAAGTACTAAGATTACAGGCATGTGCCACCACGCCAGGCTTGAAGGCTCCCTGTGATCCTGAGCCTATGTTCTGTTGAGTGTGTGTATTCCCAGATCCAAGATCTTTGAGTTGTATGTGAACTGCGCTCTAGGATCCCACATAACTATGTCCTGTTGCACAGGCCCACATGTATGTATGCGCTGGGAGGAGGGGAGACCCTAGAACAATGTCTTCTCTCCAAACCTCCTCAATAGGCGGAAGCCACTGGCTTCCTCCCTTTCCTGCCTCCTGCATGCCAGCAAGACTGAGGACTGCAGGGAGTGAGGGGATGGAAAAATCAGCCCAAGTGTCCCCTGGTTTGTCCTTACCATAACTCTCCCTTCAAGTGACCCCTGACCAGGGCCTTGTAGCTATGTCACCCTTAGTTATGGGGGCTATCTAGGGGGCCCAGGCGCTGTGAAGCAGGATCATTTCTCCCCACCCCTCTCCCTGCCACCCCTCCCACCCCAGCCACCTCATTTCCTCTTCCTCCTCCACACTGAGCGCACTGATCAGCACAGGCAGAGCGCTCAGACCCACAGCAACCCCCAGGCCAAGCTGGTCCTGTCTGGCCTGCGTCAGCCTCCGGAGTATGGTCAGGCTGGGGCTCCCTTTCCTGCTCCCCATTTTCCTTCTGGCTTCTGATGTTGGTAAGTCTTCCCTGAGCCCCACACCCCATTCCCAGGCCCCAAGGCCCTGATTCCATTCCCTCCTGGAGGAAACCCATCATATCACAAAGGCACACAGGGGCTAGGGAATTCCAGGTTAATGGGTCCAGAGTTTCAGTTTTACAAGATGAAAAGAGTTCTAGAGAGGGATGCTGGGGATGTTTGCACACTATTATGGGTGATTCTATAACACAGAACTGTATGTTTACAACTGGTTAAGAGGCTAAATTCTAGGTAATATATGTTTTACCACAATAAAAAAGTAATTGGGGAAAAAAAAAAGAGAAACCCTATCATCACTGCCATAATTGTGGTCCACCAAAAAGTGAGATCAGAACCATGAAAACTGAGTCAAGGACTACAAATCACTGAAGCCCGAGGCTAGAGGAGGAGAGGGAAGCAGCCACTGAACGATCCCCAGGACATCTTGGGGGAGGGCCTCACTGGCCCAGTGTATGGGTTCAGTTGTTCATTGGGAAAATGTCTATTAAGCATTGACAGTAGTCCGTTAGTTGAGAGACTGGAAACCTTTAGGCCTACACAGTGGTTTTTAACAATCATGACTGCCGCCGGCTGATGTGGAGTTTAAATGAGATGATGTATATGGAGTGCTTGGCACAGGACGTGGAGCATGGAAGGAGTTTCTGCATAACTAGTGGCTGATTCGTTCAGTTGCTGGTTAGAGGACAGAACCCAGAGGCTGCCTTTGAGTGGTTCATGGTCTAATGGGGGGGACACAGGACAGGATGAAGGCTAAACAGAGACAGATGCAAGGAGCTTGGGTAATGGACAAATATAGAGCCCGGAAAGATTTCACTAAGTTTGGTAGCTAGAACATTAAGTGCAAGTCTCAAAGAGGTGAAGGAACAGCCCCTGCAGGGAAGGCAGCTAGAGGGGCATTGTGGGCAGGAAGCGGGTCAGGAGTATGCATGTTATCCTAAGGGCAGTGGGGAGCCATAGGATACTGTAAGCAAGACAGTCACAGGGTGGTGTAGAGCCTCAGATGGAACTCTATCGAGGATGGGGTCGGCGAAGGAGCGTGTGGCTGCTGGGATGCTCCAGGTGAGTTGGGTTGAGGGCTGAACAAGTGCAGGCTTGGGAGATGACAGTGAAGTCAAGAAACTTTTAGGAAATAACCTGGAAATTTTATGACTGGTTAGGGTTATTACAAAGCTTAGTAATATGGATTTTAGAATTAAACAACCCACCTTGCTAGTTACTAATGGTACGACATTGGGCAAGTTGCTTAACTCCTCTGAGCCTTTGTTCCCTGGCCATAAAATAGGGATAATAAATACCCACATCAGGAGAGTCAGGATAATAGGTTGAGAGAATGTATGGTGAATGCTCAGTACCTAACTGACATCCAATAAACATGAATTACGACAGGAGTATGGGATGACTCCAGTGTCTCAGTGGCAGGAGCCATATACTGAGTCAGGGAGTACAGGAGAGAAACAGGTTTGGGAAAAGCCGGTAGAAATGCAGGTCCAATCTGAAGGCCATCACGGGGTTACTGACTCAGATGTGATTGTTAAAGCCAAGAAGGTGGATGCGCTTACTCAAGGAAGCCTATAAAATAACTACTACGTCTTCTATAAAATAAAAGGATATCAGCTTCCCGGGAGGTCATGAGGACGTAGCTGAAAAAAAGGTGCTAGCATCTGGTAGGCAGCCCAGAAATGCCAACTTCATTTATGCATGGTAGACTTTCGAATGATATTAACTGAATGGCTAAGTGGCCTTTGAATTAGTTGCTTGGCAGTGGTTAACAGGCAGGGACCAAGAAGGAGGGGCTCTGGAGAGCTTGGAATCATGCAGCTGAGGCGAGCCGGTTGCACTGCCCCCAGTCTGGCCTGGAATTGGCTCCACTTCATCCCTGCCCGCCCAGAGGCACACATTTTGTGCTCTAGACTCATCAACTTGACAGCCCCTACCGACACCATCAGTTTTCTTTCCAGTCCTTTACCCTGCCTAAACTGCCCTTCCCCTGCCCCTGACCTCTGTCTCTCCCTCTTCTGCTCAGCCAGTGTGTCCTGCCTGAACTTTAGAAACCTTCAAGCTTACTCTGCTAGGAAGCAGCTCCCCGTTCCACCTTCCCCAGACTGATTTAGAAAACGCCCCTCTCTGCTCCCATGTGCAGCACCCTGCATCTGGAAGCTTGGTCATGACTCCCTCCCACTAGGCAGTAGGCCCTTGGAAGGCAAAGACCAAGACCCACTTGTGTCTGCCCATCTGGATCCCGCCCTGCCCTCCCGTCTGGGCCAGAGAGGGCCAGCTTCACTTTTGCTCTAGACCCACATTAAATAATACCACAACATACATTTCTCAGATTTCTATAAGGACAAGGAGGGGCCCTACAAGAAGCTTCAGGTATGGACGGTGGACCTAGCCTGCAGCCTTGCAGTGGAGTCAGGGAGAAGAGCCTCCAGGCTACCTCGACAGCCCGCTTTTAGAGAGGAGTCAGGAAAGGGGCCTGCCAGGGAATAAAGTGAGGAAACATAGATCATTCCCTCTACAGGCCAGGCTGCAACAGGGAAGCCATCTGGCAGGAGAAGGCAGGGGGGTGGACAAGCCAGCAAAGGACTTGTGCTCTTGTTCTCATTCTTTCAGGATCAAGAGGCTTGTGGGCAAAGGGCTAGTGCACATGGAAAGGGACGAGAAGGGATGAAAACACCTGATAAAATGAAGTGCCTGTGCGGTCTGTGGGACATGACAGGGAAAGGCAGAGGAGTGAAGGCTGGGAGTTCTCTGAAACAGCCTCTCCAGTAAGCTCAGAGGCCTAGAAACAGGAGCTCTGGAGTCACAGTCAGTTGGGTTTACGGTGAAGTCACTGATGTCCCGGTGGTCCCAGGTGCTGCTGCGGACCTGACGCTGCTGGCCAACCTGCGCCTCACCGACCCCCAGCGTTTCTTTCTGACCTGCGTGTCCGGAGAGGCCGGGGTGGGCAGGGGCTCCGACGCCTGGAGTCCACCCCTGCTGCTGGAAAAGGACAACAGCATAGTGCGCACCCTCTCGTCCGGGCAGCCCCTACGTCTGGCACACAACGGCTCACACCAGGTCACACTGCGCGGCTTCTCCAAGCCCTCAGACCTGGTGGGTGTGTTCTCCTGCGTGGGTGGCACCGGGCTGCGGCGCTCTCGAGTGGTCTACGTCCACAACAGCCCCGGGGGTGAGTCTGGCTGCAGGAAGGGGGTCGCAGGCTGACAACGCTCTGGCCACTGACCCCCACCCTCCATCCACAGCCCACCTGCTCCCAGACAAGGTCACTCACACAGTGAACAAAGGCGACACCGCTGTGCTTTCTGCGCGTGTGCATAAGGAGAAGCAGACAGATGTGATCTGGAAGAACAACGGTGAGAAGGGCATTTGGTCGGACGGTGGGCCTAGCATTTCCATGGCCTCCTCAGGATTTTCTGCTCTGACCTCATTACCCTGATTCACACCAGTAACCCTCCTGCCAACCTCTAAGACCTCTTCTCTGTCCTGGGCCAGGACCAGGGGATGCATTTGGATCCATTTCATATCTGGATCTGTACTCAGAAGGTCAGGAGCCTTGGTCAGATACCTCCTAAGTACTACATGTTAAGAGTCATCTTTGACACTTTCCTGGGAGCTAGCAGGGACTATGATATAACCCTCTTGGGAAGAGAACCATGGTCCCCAAGGGGAAGAAGAGAACCGGTAACAAAATGCCCATGATAGGCCCAGGAGGCCTTTCCCAAAGTCCTGTTCAGCCCAGATCCTTGATACCAGAGACAGATGTGGTGAGGCCTAGGGCAGACCCCTGGATCTCCATCCCATGCCTGCATTCACCCTGACGCTGTCTGGGCCCGCCAGTGTGGCTCTTGTCTCAGCCCTCGGACCTGCTTTCGCTGGTTTGCTTCTATGGGATCCTGAGAGAAGACCCTCCCCTGACACCCAGAATTTTTCCCCCAAGCTTACAGGTCACCTGAACTGACAGGAGATGTGGGAGGAGGCAGGGGGGGCTGTGTCACTAGAATTTCTATGCAGCCAGAACAGCAGAAAGAGCCACCTGAATTGTGCCCAAAGGGGAATTGGGAAGACACAGGAGCCAAACAAAGAAAGAAGGGCATTCCAGGAGAGAAAACTGACAAAAGGCAGGAGGGCTGAAATAGCAGGTGTTGATAGAAGAGAAACAAGCAATTCAGGAATTCAGGCATGTTAAGAGTCAGAGAGGGTGTGGAGAGTATGGGGCTTGGGAGCTCAGCAGGGATCAAACTGATGAAAACAACATGCTAAGGAGATGAGTTTGTCCTGAGCACAAAGAGAGCTGTAAGAGGTTAAGCAGGGGAAATACTAAGGTATCTATGTATAAGAATCTCTCTTGTTGGCCAGGGATTTAGCTCAGTGCCATAAGTGCATGCCTGGCAAGTGCAAAGTTTTGAGTTCAATCCCTGATATAAAAAAAAAAAAAAGAATCTCTCTTGTTGCCAGATGTGAGACCAAGGTAGAGGTGAAGTGCCCAGGAAAGCGGCCATTGAGGACTAGGGCACAGATGGTGGCACTGGATGTGGGGAAAAGTGGGCTGCTCTGGAATGAGGATGAGGTGGACCAAATGGGCTTCCTGAATGGTTTGTGAAGCAGAAAGAGTATACTTCTCAGCTTTCTGGTTGAGGACTAGCATCTCCTATCTTTCCTAGGTCTGATCACTATGCATGGGGCATATCCATGTGACTTGGGCCAAGGGAGGTGATACCAGCTCTCTTGTGACATGGAGCCCCTGACCTATTTGTACCCCCCATCCAGGATCCTACTTCCATAACCAGGACTGGCAGGAGGCCAAGGATGGGCGGTTCCTGCTTCAGCTCCTAGATGCACAGCCATCATCTAGTGGCATCTACAGTGCCACCTACCTGGAAGCCAGCCCCCTGGGAAGCGCCTTCTTTCGGCTCATCGTGCGGGGTCAGAGGCAAAGGCAGAGGTTGGGGGTAGTATAGAAAGCTGAGAGTTCTATGGGTACTTCCTATAGGCCCCAGGACTCCCAGGGTCCCCAGAGCTATCCCAGTCTTCAGCAGCCATGGACAGGTGGGGGAAGTTCTGCTGCTAAAGACACTTTCCTCCAGGTTGTGGGGCTGGGCGCTGGGGACCAGGCTGTGCCAAGGAATGCCCAGGCTGCCTGCACGGTGGTGTCTGCCATGACTATGATGGAGAGTGTGTGTGCCCCCCTGGATTCACTGGTAGCCGCTGTGAACAGGGTAAGGGGGATGGAAAGTGGGACCCAGGCATAAAAGGATGCCTGCTTGGGCAAAGACCCTAGAACCTTGGGGATGGAGGTTGGAGTGTGAGGGTATGAGCTGTGTCCTAGACCCTAGCACTCAACAGGCTCATCCACACACCTTCCCTCCAGCTTGCAGAGAGGGCCGTTTTGGACAGAGCTGCCAGGAGCAGTGTCCAGGTACATCAGGATGTCGGGGCCTTACATTCTGCCTCCCAGACCCTTACGGCTGTTCTTGTGGGTCTGGCTGGAGAGGAAGCCAATGCCAGGAAGGTATGAACTAACCTCCCTCTGTGCCACAACCTTGGCCCAGAACCTTCACTCTGACTGATTTACACACCAAGCCCTCTACAGTCACCTGGCCAGTGCCCCACCATGCTCAGCCTGTTGTACGAGCCATGCCCCACCCGTGCCCTTATGTACCCAACCTACCCCTTGTAACCACACCTCCTCTCTTCCCAGCCTGTGCCCCTGGCCACTTTGGAGCTGACTGCCACCTCAAGTGCCAGTGTCAGAATGGTGGCACTTGTGATCGATTTAGCGGCTGTGTCTGCCCTTCTGGGTGGCATGGTGTGCACTGCGAGAAGTCAGGTAACAGCACCCGGGACTCTGTGACCTCTCAAGAGAAGTCAGCCTCCACCAAACGAATCTCTTTGGCTTGGGAGCATCTTGCCCTCCTTTCCCTGTTATGGCCCATGTCCTGTTTTCAAGGAATACAGAGCTCGAGCTCTCACCATAGCTTGGAGGGTGACAGCCCAGGTGCAAGAGTGCCCAGAGGGAGGCCCCTGACCATGTGAGAGAGGATCAGGGAAGGCTTCTGGGAGGAGATGAGATCTGCAATTGGATATGGAGGACAAGAGAGAAAACACTGACAAAGACTACAGGGGAAGCCCAGGAGTTGAGACTCTGGCTTAGGTAGCAGGGCGGTGAAATGGGGAGGGGGAGCTGGGGAAATGGTCAGAAAAGATTAAATCATAACAGACCAGAGGGTTTAACTTAGCAAGATAGGGGCAAGAGGGAGCCGTTGAAGGACTACAAGGTGGTTAGACCTCTCACTGCTGGGCAGGGCGCAGAAGCAGGCATCTGTGGCTGAGCATTAGAAACAAATGAAGCCTCAACAGTGTTCTGGCTGTGAGGACAGCACGGGGCCTGCTCTCTAGCACTGGAGGAGACTAGGAAGTGTGTTGTGCGGAGATGTGGCAGGTAGACCAGCTGATGGAGGATGCTAGAGGAGTCATGCAGGACTTTTCCGACTCTCAGACTTGTGTGACTAGAAATATGGTGGTGCCTCCCTAAGAGGCAGCACATGGGAAAAGGGACACTGTAGGGGTTTTGGTCATGTGTGTGCCCCACAGAAGCTCCAGCATGAGTATCCTGTCTCTCCCTAGACCGAATCCCCCAGATCCTTAATGTGGCCTCAGAACTGGAGTTCAACGTAGAGACAATGCCCCGGATCAACTGTGCCGCTGCAGGGAACCCATTCCCAGTACGGGGCAGCATGGAGCTACGCAAGCCAGATGGTACCGTGCTTCAGGTCAGTGCAATGACTGCTAAGCCCCTTCCCCTATTCCGCCAGCTTTACAATTGCTTCCTCAGACCTTTACCCCTCAGGACTTTACGCAGGCTCTACCCACTGACCTGGCCATGGCTCAAGCAGTGTCAGGCTGGTTGGTGATGGCTGCCATTGGGCCTCTGTCCCTCCAGCATTCCATATGGATACTTGTATCTGCCTCAAGAGTACACATTTTCTGTTTTCTGTCCCCTCTCCTTGTCTCTCTTAGTCCACCAAGGCCATTGTGGAGCCAGACAAAACCACAGCTGAGTTTGAGGTACCCCGCTTGGCTCTTGGGGACAGTGGGTTCTGGGAGTGCCGAGTGTCCACATCTGGAGGCCAAGACAGTCAGCGCTTCAAGGTCAATGTCAAAGGTCAGTGATGCCTTAGGCCCTTGGAGGAAGGATAACGAGTGGAGAAGGCATTATCTCTGATGATTCTCAGAGTCCAGTCCAAGCAGGAATGGCAAGGGCATCTCAGGTTACAGCCCAGGTGCAGGCAAAGAAGAGGACTTGTGGTCAATCAGAGGTTGAAGCTAGGCAGTATGAAGGTTAGAACACAGCTCAGTCCCACCTAAAAAGGACATCCCAAGACCCAGAAACCGGGGATACCCTCTAACTTCATCTGGTCTCCCACCACACGCACAATATGCCTTTAACTCTGCCTCTGGTATGCTTTTTCCTGCTTTCAAGTTTTTCATGCTTGCCAGGCAGGCGCTGTGCTGCTGAGCTACATCCCCGGCCCCTTAAGTAAATTACTGAAGCGCTTGTAGTTCTTTCTCTATGAAGTGGGAATAGTAGCACTTACTAGGTAGGGCTGGTGTGAGGGCTAAACTAGGTGATGCATTAAACTGTCGGGTGTCTGGTATCCAGCACAGCACGTTGCTCAGTATACACCAGTGAGTACTCTTAGTATGTAACATGACATCCCAAGATGTCAGGCCCTTCTCCTGCATGTGCTCTGCAGCCAGATCCCTCTCCTGCCCCCAGTCCCATCCTGAACTAAGACCTCCAAGATGCAGGGCATTCTGTGGAGTCTAGTACTAAAGCCAGTGTGCAAGTTAACCGTGTGTGATTCAGAGGTGTGTTTTTATAAAGCTGCCTCCTAAAGTCAGATCCTATGTGAAGCAAAGACACAAGGGGCTCCTCAGAATCCAAACTGTACCTTCGCCTCCTTTGAGATCTGCACCTCCTCCTGACATGTTCATTGCTGCTGGATGTTCCTTCAGCTCACGGCTCTGCATCCACCTTAGCCAGCCAGATGGCCTTTCTTCTTTCCTTGATTCCCTCCTTTCGTTCCTAGAAAGTCAGTCTGGTCAGTATTTGGAAGAGGCAAGGGAACCTGTGAAGGCATTCATGCATTGGAGAGAAAATCTGAGGCCAGAATAGGGGCAGTGACCACGGAGTTAAGCCAGGAAGGGGCACAGAAACTGGGGTGGAATCAATTAATTTGAGGTGACCAGACCAACCGAGTTCAAACCCTCTGAATTGCATTCTTGGGCAAGTTATTCAAAGTCTCTGAGCTTCAGTTTCTTCATTTATACCCTAAGGATGAGCCCAGCTGAAAGGTAGTTGTGAGAATTAGAGGTCATTCTTATGATCGACCAGGGGCAGAGCAGGGCCAGAAAGTGGTGAATGATGGGGTAAGGGCAGCAAGCAGGTGACATCCAGGTTGTCTCCCTGCCTTGGGTTCCAGCCTTTCTATCTGTCCCCCACTTCATGGACTGAGTGGTCTCTCCAACCCCTGTTGGCCTTGTCATTTCCTTCCTCATTTAACATTGCCAATTCTGTGCCCAAGGTTGCTCCAGGGCCAAAATTCTCCTCCCTGAACCCTGACCACTCCCTTCATCACAGCCTTATCCAGAAGGTCCCAGATCCAAACAAAGATGCCCAAAGCACAGTGTTCCTCTTTTTCTGAGGACAGGTTAGACCTATGGACAATGCCTTACCCTGAGCCTTCTGTCAGTACCCCCAGTGCCCCTGGCTGCACCTCGGCTCTTGGCCAAGCAGAGCCGCCAGCTTGTGGTCTCTCCACTGGTCTCGTTCTCTGGGGATGGACCCATCTCCTCTGTTCGCCTGCACTATCGGCCCCAGGACAGCACCGTGGGCTGGTCTGCCATTGTGGGTAAGTGGGACGAGAACTAGGGATGGAAGGGATGTAGGTGCAGGAAGGATAAAGTAAGAATGGAGGAAAAGCTGGAGGAGGACAGTAGTGAGGGTACAGTGAAGGGATAAGGTGAGGATGGAGGTAGGGGCTGAAGGGAGGAGGGTGGTGGGACTGAGTGATGTGTGCACTACACCCAACCCCAGTGGACCCCAGCGAGAATGTGACGTTAATGAATCTGAGGCCAAAGACAGGATACAGCGTCCGTGTGCAACTGAGCCGGCCAGGAGAAGGGGGAGAAGGAGCCTGGGGGCCTCCCACCCTCATGACCACAGACTGTCCTGGTGAGAGGCCAAGTCAGCCCTTCCTTTCCCCTGGGGATTACTGTCCTGTTCACTCAGGGTTTTTATGTCTTGTCTACTACCACCACCACCCCTGGGCCCCTGCCTCTCCCTTTGGAGGTTGTCTCACCCTGGCCACTAGGGATCGCCATTCTGTTCAGCTCTGAGGACCCACTGGACTGCTCTGACCCCTGACCTCTGGCCCCAGAGCCCTTGTTGCAGCCATGGCTGGAGGGCTGGCACGTGGAGGGCCCTGATCGGCTGCGAGTGAGCTGGTCCTTACCCTCGGGGCCCGGGCCACTGGTGGGTGATGGTTTCCTGCTGCGCCTATGGAACGGGGCACGAGGACAGGAGCGGCGGGAGAATGTCTCATCCCCCCAGGCCCGCTCCACTCTCCTGACTGGACTCACACCTGGCACCCACTACCAGCTGGATGTGCGGCTCTATCACTGCACTCTCCTGGGCCCTGCATCACCCCCTGCACACGTGCTTCTGCCCGCCAGTGGTATGCACAGAGCAGGATGACAGGCTGGGGAGGAGGAGGGGTGGGGACACAGGGACACAGGAGACATAGGAGGTCAGAAGACTGGGTAGACATGGACGGGACATACCATGGGCATCACAAAGGACATGGGACACAGGAAACACAGGGGATACCTGAAAGACAAAGGTCACTAGGTCATGGTTCATGTGGAGAAACAAGGATCATGGTGAGGACCTAGGGCTTGGGGGACACAGAATATGGAGGACCTCTGGAAAATTTAGGACACAAGGTAAATAAAGAGATCCAGAAGTTTGGGGTGAAGGTGGTCTGGGACTGAAGAAGAAGTCAGTGGCAGGGTGTGTGGAAAGAGGAAGGTGGCATGCTGGCTGCCATTCTGGGGCCTACAGAGCAGCATTATTTGATCCCACAGCTACACAGCCTCGTCTAATCTGAGCTCTACCTTCCCATTTCCCTCTCCCCAGGGCCCCCAGCTCCCCGACACCTCCAAGCCCATGCCCTCTCAGACTCTGAGATCCAGCTGACATGGCAACGTCCGGAAGCTCCATCTGGGCCTATATCCAAGTACATTGTGGAGGTTCAGGTGGCTGGGGGCTCAGGAGACCCACTGTGGATGGATGTGGACAGACCTGAAGAGACCAACACCATTGTCAGTGGCCTCAATGCCAGCACACGCTACGTCTTCCGTGTGCGGGCCAGCGTTCAGGGCCTGGGTGACTGGAGCAACACAGTAGAAGAGGCCACCCTGGGCAATGGTGAGAGGCGTGGCCTGGGCTTAGGGGCAAGTCTCAGCATGTGCTTCCTCCTCCTCACCCACTACCTGGAGCTAAGGTATCTCAGGCCTCTACTAACAAATGACATAGCCCTCAACTTTCCCATCTCACGACCCTAGTCCTGGGATAGTCATATTGCTTCTTTCCTGGCTCCTTCCATCATGCAGACAAAGTGATCTTCCTGTATCTCCATTCTTTCTATGGGACCACACAGTAACCCTGTGTTCCCTGACCTAGGCATCCCCACCTCTTTGTGTCCAGGGCTGCAGATCGAGGGCCCAGTCCAAGAGAGCCGGGCAGCTGAAGAGGGCCTGGATCAGCAGCTGGTCCTGGCTGTCGTGGGCTCCATCTCTGCCACCTGCCTCACCATCCTGGCTGCCCTCTTGGCCCTGGTGTGCATCCGCAGGAGCTGTCTGCATCGGAGACGCACCTTCACCTACCAGTCGGGGTCGGTCAGTGACGTGGACCCTTGGGGTGCATGTGCATGGCCGTGTGTGTGTGTGTGTGTGTGTTCCCACCCAGATATGTACAAGTACTAGCACACTATGTGTGTACACACATGTTTATGCCATAAACTCAGTGTGGTGCACACTGAGTGTTTAGTTCTCTAGAACTAAACTTCACTTGTGAGCCCATTTATATTACTGCTGAAATATGTACTAATTCCAGTTGAACAGAACTCAGTTTTGTCTGTATATCAGCAGGGCCAATTTCAGGCTCAGATGCAGTCAGTTTGGGATTCCCTTGTCCCTCTTCCCTGTCTCCTCCGGGGTGTTCTTAGCCGAGGACTATGGTGAAGAGGATGACATGGTGAAGGGAGTGAACACCTCATCCCAGCCTCCACCCTTGCAAGTCCCAGGGCTTCCTCTGGGAGACCTGAGCCCTGTGCTTCCTGTACCCTGTGGAGGGCAGTGTGTTTTGTGACCACAGCCCCAGGTACAGCCAACTCTACCCCTCTAGAATTGTACCAGGCTAGTACCTCCATGGCAGCACCTGTCTCCACTCTTCCAGGCTTCCCTGCCAACCCATCTGGGGTTATTGTTCCCCCGTAGTGCACACTCTCAGAGGTAGAGGTGTTACCTCACCTTGTCACATCCAAGTATCCCATCAGTCCTGCTCCCTTTGAAATCTTCCTCACCGTTGTCACTTAAGATGGAAACTCTACCTTGGGTCTCCACACCTGGGCTCTTGATATTTAGAGCCATGAGCCATGCTTTGGCATTTCAAAAAAAGAACAGAAAAAAAAAAAGAAAACCCTCTTCTCTCAAGGACTGAACTTTGTGATAGAAAGCCCACTCTCCAAGGCTATTGTCTCTGCTGTGCCTTTAAAAAAAAAAAAATCTATCCAGAGATTCAATTGGCTTCTTTGTTCGGCTGTGTTGTCCTTGCTTGTGAGGTCAGTGCACACAGAAAGCCACCACTGCCATGGTGGGGGAGGGCAATAGGGACAAATGCTGAGGGAAGGCCATGAGAAAGCAGCCTTTAATACACACATTATCCTAGCACATATCATGTCCCCAAGGTCTGGGGATATAACTTAGTGGTAGGGTGCTTGCCTAGCATGCATGAAGCCCTAGGGTTCCATCCCCAGCAGTATGAAAGAAACGAAAAAGATATATCCCTGCCAGGTGTGCCTGCATACATATGTGTGTCTACACAAGTGTGTGGGCATGCGTGCACATGTGCTGCCCAGGTGTATATATGGGGTGTATTATGTATGTGCTCTCAATGCATGTGTGTTCCTGTGTCTTGGCACTTCCAGGCTGTCATGTGCATGTGGATGCATGTACATATGGTGAAGCCACAGAACACACATGTGCATTCTGAAGTATACCTTCTCCTATCCATGCTACATGGGGATCCATATGACCTGTGTCTTCAGCCCTTGGCCATCAATTGGGCACCAGTTCTCTTAGAAAGACCCAGCAGAGTCTATCTTCAGTTATATTGGTCTTGTTCAACTCTTTCCTTTTCCTGCCATCAGCCCTTCCTAGGTGGACCATATCAGACACAGCACAGGGAACAGGGCATTCCTCTTTGTTAAGATCTTACTGAGTTTGAACTTGGCCTGGTTTAAGAATGATGACTAGACACCAAGCGGGTGGACAGGGATGATCCCTGCTCCTTCTGCAGTGGGGAAGAAAACTCCACTCGCTCCCACCAACTCAGAGGTTAGCATGCGGTACAATAAAAGAATCTAAGGTAGGAGTCCTAGTATGGGATTAGCATGATAATGGGAAGCTCATTGCTTCCTATCATTGGTCATGCCAATTCCTTTCTGTTTTAATGTTATAATATCACCTTTCCATTATACTGTATAGTGACATTTAGCAACTTACCCATAAGGCCTGTCCTGTCTTCTAGAACCCCACACACTAGGCTCACATGTCATAGCCTCTGCATTTCTCTTTTTGGACCTTTGTCCACCTATTGCCCCACCTGTGACTCTGTTGCCTGTGATTCTGTCTCAGTACAGTATAAACTCTTGTCCATAGGTCTGTCTCCAGCTCACTGCCAGGGTGCCTTAGGCCGGTTTGTCTAATTGCTGAACCTTTGCTTTGTATGCCTGTCTGTGTCTTCTTCTGCCCCCATATCTTGTGTGGACTGGTCTGCCCTCTTGTCCCATCCCGTGAAGGGTGAGGAGACCATCCTGCAGTTCAGCTCGGGGACCCTGACGCTGACCCGGCGGCCAAAACCACAGCCTGAGCCCCTGAATTACCCAGTACTGGAGTGGGAGGACATCACCTTTGAAGACCTCATTGGGGAGGGGAATTTCGGCCAAGTTATCCGGGCCATGATCAAGAAGGATGGACTCAAGATGAATGCAGCCATCAAGATGCTGAAAGGTCTCTGGAAGTGACCACTGACCCAAGGCTGACCCTCTCCTTTGTCCCACAGAGCCCAGACCCCACCTAGCTCCTACCAGTGTCTAAACTCAGCCCTTACCAGTCCATACCTTCTCTCCAGGGTTCTTTCTGGAAATAGTGACATGAGATTCTTTACACAGAGTATGCCTCTGAAAATGATCATCGTGACTTTGCTGGAGAACTGGAAGTTTTGTGCAAACTGGGGCATCACCCCAACATCATCAACCTCTTGGGGGCCTGTGAGAACCGCGGTGAGCATTCACCTTGTCACTTACCTCTTCTAGATCCCCATCATCAACCATCAGTACCACCACATCAGTGGCTTTTGGGGAGCCACAGGTCCTCTCTATGCTTCAGGCCTGCCATTCCTTACCATTAGGTATCTGTTCCTACCCCTGATAGCCAGTGTCTAAATCATGACCCTGTATCACCCTCACCTCCCAGGTTACTTGTATATTGCTATCGAATATGCCCCCTATGGGAACCTGCTGGACTTTCTGCGGAAGAGCCGGGTATTGGAGACTGACCCAGCCTTTGCCCGAGAGCACGGAACGGCCTCCACCCTCAGCTCCCGGCAGCTGCTGCGCTTTGCCAGTGACGCAGCCAACGGCATGCAGTACCTGAGTGAGAAGCAGGTGTGTGCAAGCGCAGCAGTGACTGGGCTCCCATCACAAGACAAATAGCAGGCCCTGACCGGGTGTAGGGATTGAGGAATGGTGAGGAGAGAGGATGTGACCCCAGGGTCCCGGCCGAGGTGGGGGTGTGCACATACAGTAAGACAGGAGCAGATGATGAGAGAGAGGCAGGTCCAAAGAGGCTGTATTTGAAGTAGCTGAGGGTTGTCCTGGTGAAGGTGCTGAGTGGATAGCTGCACTCAGGAGAGAGGCCTGGGCCAGAGACCGCTGTCACCCCAAGATGGTGACTCTAACGGTGAAGGAGTGGGTGAGATCTGTGGAAGAGGTTAAAAGTATCTGGGAACCTCCTGATTCAAGGAGGGAAGAGGCAGCTCTCAGCGGAGAGCACAAGACTGAGGGAGGCATTTGACAAGTAGTCAGGTTTTAAGACCTTTTGAAAGCAACAGGGCAGGGGCCAGTGCAGAGGGAAAGACTGATGGAGAGAGGTCTCTGAGGAAGGAGTGGGACGGAGGAGAAGTGTAACTCAGGGGAGAGGGTCACTTTGGGCTTCAGCAGTCAAGGGAGAAGGGAGGGAGAGTAAAAGGGGTAGAGAGCACGGAAAGTGGGTGGCACAGTGTGGCTCCTGTGGTCCCAGGAAAAGGGACACAGCCTGGACTTGGCCATAGCCCAGGCACAGGAAGGAGGGCATGAGAAATACAGACCTCACCTGAAGCAAGATTCAGGCATCAGTGGGTTAGAAAAAGAGGAAAGTGCTCCTGAAAGCATCCAGGGTGCCCATGTAGACTGGCACTGGGGCCAGACCCTTTACTAGGTGCCCTCCTCCTCCTCCTCCCTGACTTCTTGCCCTGCTTGCAGTTCATCCACAGGGACCTGGCTGCCCGAAACGTGCTTGTTGGAGAGAACCTGGCCTCCAAGATCGCAGACTTTGGCCTTTCAAGGGGGGAAGAGGTGTATGTGAAGAAGACAATGGCAAGTCTCATTTAAGCCTCCTGGTCAGGGCCTTGCTTGGCCCTGCCCCCAGCCAGAACCCACACAAGCCCTTTCTTCACACCCCACCCTTCAAACCCATTTTCTCCTAGGGGCGTCTCCCTGTGCGCTGGATGGCCATTGAGTCTCTGAACTACAGCGTCTACACCACCAAGAGTGATGTGTGAGTGCAGTGGTGGGGAGGGGTAGGGATTTGGTCCACAAAAATCACACAAGGCATAAGCTAGACACAGCTCGGAAACATCTTGGGTTGACACAGGCACAACTTGAGCATCACTGAATGTGATCCAGTGTGACTTGGGGGGGGGGTATCCTGAGTGTACCTTGGTAGCATCCAGCATTTTAGAGGGAAGATGGGCAGTACTGGAAGGAAGTTTTGTGCTTGCAGGTGTTTCAGGGATAGGATGAGGTAGGGCAGTTTAGGACTTTGTTTGTGTAAGACATAAAGGGATGCTTTGGAGAGTTTGGCAATGCTGTGGATAACCCCGGGGGTAGTTGGACACAACACTCAGGAGTGCTCTCATGTTCCTCTCTCAAGGGTAGGGTCATGGCCCCCTGACTTCCCAGACTCCTCCTGTGTGCTCACCAACCGAAGATGGTCATCTTTTTATTTACTTTGTTTTTGTGAGACAGGATTTCACTATATAGTTCAGATTGGCCTTGAACTTACTATGTAGCTCAGGCTGACCTTGAACTCGTAGTGATCCTCCTGCCTCAGCCTCCCGAGGGCTGGGATTACAGGTGTGTACCACTACCCCCAACCCTACCCAAATGGCCATCTTGTCACTCATGTTCCTCTCTCCTCAGCACTGTCCATATCAGTCTGAACTTGATCTAATCAATCTATCAGCCTTGTCTCCTGTGCTGTCCTGCCCTGGCCCTGAGCCCCTTGGCATGGTCTACCTTGCTCACTGTCCATCCACCACACTGCCTGCCCCTCCAAGGACCACACACTTATCTCCTGCTTCTGCCCCAAGACTCCCTAAATGCTCTCTCCAGCTGCAACCCTCTACCTTGGTTTTAGTCCTGATGGGTACCTGTACAGAGGTTACAGTGTGAGATATAGCTGAGAACAACGGCCCTGAGGGAGAATATCTGGGTTTGAATCCCTGTTCTGTCACTTATTTATATGTGACTTTGGGCAAGCTAGCTAATCTCTTGGGGGATAATGATAAAACCTGTTTTTTGGGTCACTGTGATAATTAGATGAACTAACGTATATATATTAAGTGATCAGTGCCTAGACCATAGTAAGTGTGCAATAAAAACATTAGTTCAGGACCTACAGTGGAACTTCAGTGGGGCCAAGACAGCAGCTGGCCAGACCTTTGCAGAGCAGACACAGGCAGGGCCCAGGAGGGGCTGCACAGCCTGGATTGGTGGGGCCTAAGCCACTGGGCTGGGATGTACTAGAAGGTAACTAAGTGCATCCTTCTTGTTTCAGCTGGTCTTTTGGGGTCCTCCTCTGGGAGATAGTGAGCCTTGGTGAGTCCCCATCCCCCTCCCCAGAGCACCGCCACCTACCTGTGGGCCACTGGACTGAGAGCCTTGTCCTCTCCCGCAGGAGGCACACCCTATTGTGGCATGACCTGCGCCGAGCTCTATGAGAAGCTGCCTCAGGGCTACCGCATGGAGCAGCCTCGAAACTGTGATGATGAAGTGTAAGTCACCTCGCCTCTAGCTTGGCATCTCTTCCCTGTGATGAGTGACCCCAGCTGTGAGCCCTGTGACTCCAGCGCCCCAGCTGGCCCCGGCTGTCTGTCTTGCAGGTATGAGCTGATGCGTCAGTGCTGGCGGGACCGTCCCTACGAGCGGCCCCCCTTTGCCCAGATCGCACTGCAGCTGGGCCGCATGCTGGAAGCCAGGAAGGTGAGGCCGCTGGGGGACAGGGACTGTAGGAAGCTCCAGGCTTACAGCTTCTGTGTCTGCCAGCCCCACCCCTCTGCCCACCCATACTCCCTCAACTGGCATGGTCACAGCATTTCATCCTGGGCCCAGCCTTGGCTGGGTTAGACCCAGGCCCCGCTGCACTCTTGCAGGATGGCTGTTGCTTTGTCCCAACAGTAGACCCCTTCCCCAGCCCCAGATGCAGTCCCAGACTGCTTGCTCCTCCTCCTCAGTAGAGAGCATCAGCCCTTTCTCACCTAGACATGTAGCCTCACTTGGCACAGAATGAGAGCAGAATGCATGAATAGTCACTAGCCAAGGATGGATGGCAAGTAATGATACAGGAAAAGTCTTGAGCAAATGAGTAGAATCGTTGAGTAGGTAATACAATAATATGAGTAAATACATGATTCAATAACTGAATCTAATAACCATGGGGACAAATGAATTATCAATTATTAAGTACGTATCAAAATCAGGAAATATGAAAATGGTTTTTTCATATGAATTAATGATTAACTTATCTTAAGGAATGATTATCTTAAGGAATGATCAAATAAACATATAAGTGAGTGAATAGTCAACAATAGCCTTATGGCCAGGCACGGTGACACATGCCTTAATCCCAGCACTCAGGAGGCTGAGGCAGGAGTATCACTGCAAGTTCGAAGCCAACCTGGGCTACAAAATAAGTTCATGGCCAGCTTGAACTGCATGAGATCCTGTCTCAAAAAAAAAAAAGCCTTATAAATGGATGAATAAGTGAATGAATGAGTGAATGAGCAATTTATTGGATCAGTGTATGAAAAATCACCACCTAACAACTGTGTCTAGGGCCTCAGAATATGGTCTGATACCCACAATGCTCTGAGCTGGTAAGAACCACGCTGCCTTCCACTAAAGACTACTCTGTCCCCAGGCCTATGTAAACATGTCGCTGTTTGAGAACTTCACCTACGCAGGCATTGATGCCACAGCTGAAGAGGCCTGAGTCACCATCTCACAAGAACCTGGCTCTGCTGGCCGGAGCAAACTCTGGTTTCCAATCTTCACTTTGGATCCTTCTAGCCTCTGACCCACACTGTCTCAAGGAATTTTTTTTGTTTAATTTAAGGGGAAAAATAGGGGATTCAGGAAAGGGGTGGATTTAGGGGGACCGGGATCCACATGCAAGCCCCTATTTCAGTTCTTCATGCACACCACTAACATGTCCTGTTCAGTTGCTTCCCATTGCCTGCCTTGTGAATGAATAAATGAGTGAATGAATGAATAAATAAATAAATAAATAAATAAATGCCCTAAGAAGCTGCATCCAATGCCTGTCTTTTAACATTGGTCTACCTGGGGGGAAAGTTAAATGTAAAAGGGAAAAACTGAACTCCCCAGGTAAAGACACACTGCCCAAGCCCTCTGTGAAGGTTGCCTATCCCATGACAGGGGGTGTTCTAGAGAACCCGTCTGACCTGCACGCTGCTAGCCTTCATCTCTGTGCCCATCACAAGTTCCGTTTTCCCTTGGTCCTCTAGCATCCTCACGTTTCTCCTGTGTCTCTGGGTAGCTCCAGCCCAGGAGTCTTTACCCTGTCCAAGCCAGTGTTGGCTAGCACCCAGCCTCTCCTTAAACTGACATCCCAGACAGATTCTGGCCTCCTTGAGTTCCTCTTGCCTCTGTCATTGTCCTTACATCTCTAGGTAATCTTTCCTGGCTTGGTAGCCACTATATTGCCCAAAAAAAGGAAGGCAGAGGCCGCTCCCAACTTTAGTGAGTCTTGTCCTTTGCTTTCTCTGGGTCTCAATGTTCTGGGAGGTGATCCTTTCCTGGACTCTTGTTCCCCATCCTGAAAGTTAGTTCCACACCACTCCACAGTGGTCTTACTCGCTAACTCTGGACTGCTCAAACCTGGCCTCCGATTTCCCTCTCACTGGTCTTTAGGAAACCAGACTAGTTGTATTTCACATTTTTTTTTCAGTGAATCAGAAGGCACAACAGATTAAAAGCACAGATCCTAGAATCAGACAGACCTGTGTTGAAGTCCCTCCTATACCACTTTTTATCTGTGTAGCCTTAGTCAAGTCACTTAACCTCTCTGAGATTCCATTTTGTCCTCTGAAAAATGAGATTAAACAAATGAGATCTCACAGGCACATTTTCCACAGCACTGGTAGCTAGTAAGTGCTCAGTAAGTGTCAGCTGACAATATTATACACAAATGTGAGATATTTGGCAAGTGTTAGATCTTTGTTGGACAGACTGGAATGAGTAGAGCACGGGATGAAGTCAAGAGTCAGAAATTAACTGGAATAAATCGAAGGTTATGTGCAATGGAGAATGTGGAATTTTCTGCAACAAAACTTCACTTCAGATACATGTTCACAGCAGGGACATGGTCTCAGATGTGAGGATTAAAAACCACTCTGCAATGGAAG
Source organism: Dolichotis patagonum (assembly GCA_004027295.1). Lineage (NCBI taxonomy): Eukaryota > Metazoa > Chordata > Mammalia > Rodentia > Caviidae > Dolichotis > Dolichotis patagonum. Next base: position 23,117 of record PVJX010021083.1, read on the forward strand.
ACAACAAAATATAATGGTGTGTGCTATAAGAAAGGGAGGGGGACCCAAAGTGATATTTTAATCTGGGCCATAGAAAGGGAGCAGAAATTCAACAGTGGAAGAGATTCTAGCACAGGAAATATCACCATAACGTGGTTTTCCAGAAGCTGCAAATGGTTTTACATGGCTACAGCAAAAGGAGATATAGCTCTGTGAGGGTAATAAACCCAAATGTTCCAGGCTGTGCTGGGCCTTAGAGGCACCATTAAGGAGATAGATATAGAAGGCCAGGTGTGGTGGCACATGCCTATAATCCCAGCACTCTTGGGGTTGAGTCAGGAGGATCACCATGAGTTCAAGGCTATCCCAGGCTACAAAGGGAGTCCAAGACCAGACCAAACTACATGGTGAAAACTTGTCTCAAACACACACACACACACACACACACACACATGATACAGATACAGAATTTTTTCCCCAGTACTGGGGTTTGAACCCAGGGCCTTCACACTGAGTTACGTCCCATCTCAGCCTTTATTATTCTTTATTTTGAGACAGGGTCTTGCTAAGTTTCCCAGGCTGACCTCACACTTGTGATCCTCCTGCCTCAGCTTCCTTAAGTGCTGGGATTATAGGCATGACCATTGTACCTGCTCTATGGGTTTTCATCCAGAAGCAGAGAACACCCAATAGAAGAACTGTAAGCAGGATACACCATAACCAGATTTGTATTTAAAAAAAGAAAAATACTTTGGCTACCCTGTGGAGAATGGATTATATAGGAAAAAGGGTAAAGATAAGGCACATACCTATAAATTAGATATCTTTGATGAAATGGATGAATTCCTAAAAAGACACAAACTACCAAAACTTAAGAAAAATAGACAATCTAAATATTTACAACAAGTAAAGAGATTAAATTAGAAATTAGCAATCAAGAAATTATCTGCAGGGTGTAGCTCAGTGGTAGACCACCTGCCTAGGATGTATTAGGCCCTACAGGCAATCCTGAGTACCATCAATGGGGAAGGCAGACATAAATAAATGGGAAAAAATCTCATGTTCATGAATTGGAAGACTTAAATACAGACAGTACTTCCCAAATTGATTCAATATAGTCCCTCTCAGAATCCCAGCTGGCAGATTCTAAAATCCGTATTAGGCCAGGTGTGGTGCACACCCCTGTAATCCCAGCAGTTAAGAGGCTGAGGCAGGAGGATAGCTGCAAGCTCAAGACCAGCCTGGACTACATAGTGAGACCTTGTCTAAGAAAAACAAAACACAAGAATTAATTAATTAATTTAATTAAATCCATATGAAATCACAAGGAACCCCAAAAAGCTAAAACAATCTTGGAAAAGAAGAACAAAGAAGGCTCACATTTGCAGATTTCACAATTTTTTTTCAAAGCAATGAAAATCAAGACAGTGTAGTGCTGGCACAAAGATAGACACTGAGTAGAACTGAATGTTCATACCTAAATCTCATGTCATTAGTCAGTAGAATTTTAATGAAGCCACTCAGTGAAAAGAAAGACAGTCTCTCCAATAAATGGTACCAAGTAGATAGCCACATGCAAAAGAATCAAATGATTACCAATATAAAAATTAACTCAAAAAGGAACAAAGATCAAAATACAAGAACCAAAACTATAAACCTCTTAGAAACACAGGGGTGTCAGGCATAGCAGTACACACCAATAATCTCAGCACTAGGAGAACAACCGCAAGTTTGAGTCCAACTGAGCTACATAGTGAGCTCAAGGCCAGCCTGAACTATATAGCAAAACTCTGCCTCAAAAAATAAAAAAAGGAAGGAAGGAAGAAAGAAAGAGTGTATATCACTGACAATAAATGTACAAGTAATAAAATTAAAAATAGGTAAACAATCATCAAAATTGAAATCTTTTTTGCATATAGTGTTAAAGGACACTATTAAGAAGGTAAAAAGACAACAACTGAATGGGAGAAAATACAAATCATATATCATAAAAGAGATTTGTATCTAGAATATATAAGGAAGTGTTATCACTCAATGATAAAATGGTAGCTAACTAATTTTTAAAAATGGGAAAAGATCTAAATAGACATTTCAAAAAGATTAAACGTTGGGAAGGAGAGTTTGGAACTCTTGTATACTACTGAGATGGGAACATGGAGTTCCTGTAAGATCCAGCAATTCCACTCCTGGGTGTACACCCAAGAGAAGTGAAAATATATGACCACACAAAAACTCGTACATAGATATTTAAAGCAGCATCATTCAAAATAAAAAAGAAGAAACAATCCAAATGTCCAACAGAGAAAAATAGATAAATACCATATCTTCATACAATGGAATATTATTCAGCCATTACTGCATATATTCATGTATTCACACCATTACACTATACAGTGGATGACCCTGAAAATGTCATACCAAGTGAAAGAAGTCAGTCGTAAAAAACTACATGTATTTGTGTTTCATCTATATGAAATTTCAATAATAGGACTACAGTACACACAGGGATAATAGATTAGTGGTTGCTTAACTAAGGCTGGGAGGAAGTTGTGGGGACAATAGGCTGAACCGTAATAGGTACAGGATTTCTTTTTGAGGTGATTTTTTAAAAGGTCTAAAATTGACTGTGGTCACACATGTCTGTGAATAGATTAAAAATCACTGAATCATGTACCTTAAATGGGAGAATAGTATGGTATGTGACTTATATCTCAGTGAAGCTGTTTTTAAAAACCAAGTAGAAGTAAAAGAAATCAGTGCAAGACTGCTCTGAGAGTATGTAGGTCTCCTCTGGGAGTGCAGGAGATGTAATGGTGAGGCATAATGATCTGCAAAAAAACTCAGGAGAAAAGAATGGGCAGGGGTTGGCCATGGGAGTGGAGTCCAGGGTTACTGCCAAGCACTTGTTTGTATAACTGGATTGATGCCAGTTACTACAGAATAAAAACAACTAGTATGTACCTGGTGCTTAAAGCCAGGCACTCTCCCAAGCACTTTTCATGTATTAATTCGATCTTCAACAACTCTGCTAAGTAGGTATTATTTTTGTTTTACAAAAGAGAAAGGCACAAAGGGGCTAAGTAACTTAACCAAAGTCTGACAGCTACTAAGTGGTGAGGCTGGTATTCAAACCTACATATGCTGGCTCTAGAGTCTCTCTCAGGCACAGTAGTGTGCTGCTAGTGAGAAAGGGCTAGATTTGCACAGTACACTTCCAAATTCAATACAAGTAACATTGACCACATACTATATGTAAGCTAAGGTGATGTCTCAGACCAACCTCCCATAACATATTTCCCCTGTGGCCAAGGACCCAGGACTGCACCCATGGGCTTGGAGCAGTCATAAATTGCCAGCCTGGCCTGCTTCACCCCATTCTAGCTTCAGTTCTCACTGCTTCACTCTTTTCTCACAGGAGAAGGCCTGGGTTGGGCAGCATTAGAGCAGCACAAACTTGTTTCAAGAGAAGTGTTGGGGAAAGCCACAGGAAACCCTCATGAGGCGGGCAGCTGGGAAAGGCAAACCTGGTTGGGCTGTTCATCCAGGGGGCCTCACCTCAGCCCATAATGGCATCAGAAAAGGAACTCCCACCAGGCAGCCCTGAGTCATTCGTTCCCCTGCCACCCCCTAGGAAGGGGTGATTTCCTGCAGAGCCCTCTGGGCAGCTCAGGCTCCTCCCAGGGGCCATCCATGTTCTTATCTCACCTCAGGCCCACCCTGGGACAAAACAGAAGCGGGCTGTGGTGGAGCTGGCCCTCCTCTTTCAGCAGCAGGCCTTGCTTGGATTCAGAACTATAGAAAATACAGTAACCTAAGTTTGGGCTGCTCAGGGCCAGGACAGCTCACACAGGGCACAGGACAGGGAGCAGGTGGCAGGTGGCTAACCTGATTGGGCCCCTGCAGCTCTCTCCATTACCACTGCTGCTGGCAACTACTGGTCTTTTCCTCATTGGCTTGCACTACACCCCTCCTGATCTCTGTTTCGGACTTAGCCTCACACTTAGGAGAAACTCATACCAGGCACTGTCCTAGATATATAACGTTAAATGAATGAACAAGACAGTAGAAATAGCTAAAAAGTGGTCCTAGTAGGTGTCCATGCAGAGATGTGTTTTAATTTATTTAATTATTTATTTATTTTTGTCTTTTTGAGACAGGGTCTTGCTATACAGTTCAAACTGGCCTTGAAGTCACTTTGTAGCCCAGGCTGGTATCGAACTCTCAATGATCCTTCTGACTCAGCCTCCCGAGTGCTGGGATTACAGGTATATACCACCATGCCCAGCAACAGAGATTTTTTTTTAATTTAAAGAGAAAAAAAACAAATAAACAAAACAAAACAGAATAAAGGGTAACAACAATACAGAATTCCAAGGAAAAAAAGGAAAAGAATAACAAAAAAAAAAAACACTAAGAAATCATTACTTGACAAATTACATACTGACATCTTGGAAATAGTTGTTCAAATTACAAAATTAAAACATGCAAAGTAGACATTCAAACAGTGAGACTGCTAACAGTTCTGCTCCACGATCTGACAAAAATAGCAATATGGTCATCCGTCTTACACACTTAAACATACATGCAATTATATCAAAAGGGTAAAATTAAACACAACAAAATGGAACAAAGCGGATCACAAGAAAACAATGTAAGAGACATACATTTCAAAGCTAGACAATCGGAGATATTCACTCTCTATCATATTGACTCTTGTTTTCTTCCAAATAGTTGTCCATATTGTCACATACAGGGAATTCACATGAAACAACATAGTATGGAACTGATCTAAGCAGGACAAGGAGGGCATTTCAGGTCTTCAAGACCAGGCAATAGGGAAGCCAAGAATGGCTGTCATACTGTCTCTCATTCTCTTCAAAACAGCTACCCATACCTTCATGTGTGTTGAACTTAAACAAAACAAAACAAGCTAAAATTACTTTGAACAAAGAATGATAGTATTGTTGGATTTCACATCATGACATTACAGAATCAGCACTGGGTACTGTAGTGTCTCTTTTTCTTCAAAGCAGTTGTTCATTTAAACATGCGTTATACAGTTCGTTCTCGTAAACTGTTTATAAGCTCTACACATGCATGAGTCTCTGCATGTATATCTATCCTTTCAGTATTAGAGGGAGAAAAAAAAACAAAGCAAGACAAAACAAAACAATTCCTAGAAAAGCATGAAGCAAAAAGTCATATAAAACCACAAGGTGATCTACAATGGTTATCATGATGTCTCAGCAGTATATAACAATATTAATAAAAACGAAGCATTGGAGACATTATGAGACTTCAAAAGCAGGCAATAATCAAACCAGAGTGGGTATCTTAGTGTATCTTGTCATCCTCAATGTAATGCCTATACTCTTAGACTTGATGCTATCCATCATAACAGATTTGAACAAAATCAGCCAACACAAGACAGCACTCTAACAAACCAGATTGAAATAAGATCAGTCATAATAAGACAGTATAAGTTATACAGGGCTTCTGATTAAGTTGATAGGAAATTAAGGATGATTACCATAATATGTCCTCTTATTTTTGGGATAGCTGACCATTTCCTCAAGTCTAGTGTAAGTAGACAAACTGGAACAACATGTAATCCATCCAAGGAGAGTGATGAGAATAATGTAGATTTTAAATCTTGTTACCCAATTAACAATATCCTCTGCCTCCCTTTTTTAGACAGTTCCTCCCCTTTCACTCCCATGGGGTGCACTGCTTGTTTTGGGTCCCACTGCCTCCCTATATAGAGCATCTCAATGGACCCTATCTCCTGATCTACTCTGCCTGTTTCTCTCTGTTAGTATTTTGAGGCCCTCTGTACTAGAGATTACAGCCAATCTTCTCTGCCTCGTTTCTGCTATTCTATTTTTTTCTGCCATTGTTGTCTATTTTTCTCTTCCACTTCACTGTCTGCCCCGTTCACTGAGGCCTCTCTGCCACTGTTCTGAAATGCTCATATTCTTTTTCTCTCTCTCTAAAATGTTCTTCAGTATTTTTTGTAGGGTTGGATTAGTGGTCACGAATTCTTCCAGTTCCTCTTTGTCATGGAAGCATCTTGCTTCTCCATTAATTTCTAGAGAGAGTTTTGCAGGATACATCAATCTGGGCTGGAGATTGTTCTCCTTCAGCGCTTGAATTATATTACCCCAAGCTCTTCTTGACCTGATGGTCTGTATCGAGAAGTCTGCTGTGATTTTGATGGGTTTTCCTTTATAGGTGATCTGTTTCTTTTCTCTGATGGCTTTTTATATTCTGTTCTTATATTGAATTTCTGGGATCTTGATTATTATGTGTCTGGGTGTAGCTCTGTTTTGGTTGTAGGTGGCTGGAGTTCTGTATGCTTCATACATCTGCGTATCATTTCCTTTTTCTATGTTTGGGAAGTTTTCTTTAATAATTTCTGTGAAGAGCCTTTGCAGTTGTTCTGTTTTGACTCCTGCTCCTTCATTTACATGCTTTATTCTTAAGTTATAGATCCTCTTGTCATCCTCTAGCCTTTGTATGGTTACTGCCTGCTCCCTCGTTATTTTTAAGAGATCTTCCCTTTCATGATCATACATTGCAAGCCTGTGTTCAATTTTTGATAGTCTATCTTTAGGTTCTTTCAAGCAGTTTTGCCAATTTTCTATGGAGTCTTTAGTTTCCTGGTAATCTCTTTGAATCTGCTTCATGAATTCTAGGTTTGCTTTATATTCTTCATTGAATGTTTCTCTCCTTTTGTGTTTCTCCATTCTTCTGTCTATGTCTTCTTGAGAGGTGCCCAGCCTTTCTTTTATTAATCTACTTATCTCTTATTTAACTTGAATTAATATTTCAATTTTGATCTCGTTTACAAGGTCCCAAAGATATCTCTTTATGTCTGCTGATGCTGTGTTTGATGTTGCATATTTGCTGCCCTCAGTCTCTTTTATATTTACCTCTCCTGTATCAATATTCTCAGGGTTGGGGGCTGGGTGCTTTTTAAAATTTTTCTCTCCCATCATGTTTTTGGTTCCTTCCATACAAGTGTATAGTATAATTCCCAGCCCCTTTTCTTGTTGGTTAGGGTTCTTCTAGAGCACGTAGGCTAGGGGCTTCTGCCCTCTACAGACCACTATCAGAGACTGAAGTGCAAGCAAGGGCAGTATATGCTGGCTCCTCCCCTCCAGGCCAGTCAACCTTTGTGGACCTTCACTGTGTCAGTGTGTGCCGTGCTCAGGGAATTGATTTGTGATGACCCACTGGGTCCCGGCCAGGGATGTGGCCCAGTCCAAGCAGATCCCACCAATCCATTCCATGAGGGGAACAACCAACTGAAGCTGCTTTCTTACAGAGTTAGGACCGTCCTGCCCAGCTCCAATATGTCATCCAGTTGGTTGCCCCTTTCCCATGGGAGGGTCTTATTCCCATCACTCACCGTGTGTTAATGCCGGTCCCTGAGAATTGCTAGGCTCCCCTACCTCTGACCTCAGCGTGGCCGCAGCGTGAATTCACGGTGCCTCTGGTTGGGTCGCGTGCAGGGCCGGTTCCAGGTGAGTCGAGCGCAGGGCTGTTCAGCTCCAAACTTGGGGCCACTCAAGCCAGTCACATCGGCGCGGGTTCAGTCACTCAAGTCGATCTCGGGCATGAATTCAGGTGGCTCGGTAAGAGTGTTGTGCTCGCCGATCTTAGATTCTCTAGTGGTAGCCCCAGGACCTCATATTCGAGTAGTTTCTTTCACTTCAGTTTCTTCCTGGGTTGCGAGAATGCATCTCCCTCTGTTTGGGTCTCTCCAGGGTGTTCTATTCTGGCATTTGAGCTGTCACTCTCAGAGAGGCTCCATATCCTGATAACTATAGGTCCGCCATCTTTTTCACCATCCGCAACAGATTTTAAAGAAATGCTTTAACTGGGCATGGTGGTGCATACTTATAGTCCTAGATATTTGGGAAACTGAGGCAGGAGGATCATATGAGTCAGGAGTTTGAGGCCAGGTTGGGGAACAAAAAAAAGACCCCATTTCAAAAACTTATGAACAACAGATTGATATGCTTAGAAATGTTATAGTTTTCTTCTTCTTTCCTTTCTTCTTCTTCTTTCTTTCTTTCTTTTTATGTTCAAATAAAATGGATTTAGAAAAAAGAAAAAGAAAAAAATCTGAACAAACAATAAAACAAAGAAAACAAGACAGAACAGGCTTTGGCATCAAACAGACCTAAATTTAGATCTCAGCTCTATCTCTTAGCAATGGCTTGACAGCTCACTTGCTCCTTGTAAGCTTCAACTTTCTCTTCCAGAGAGTGAAGACAAGGGCACCACAGAGTTTCCGTGTGATGACACAAGAGAGACACCAGTCAGGGAAGCTACTGCAGTAACCAGTCCTGGACTAAGATGGTAGGAGTGGAGGGGTAAAAAAACTCTCAGACTCGGGGTATATTTTATATTTTTGAGTGATAATCTGACAGGGCTTGCTAATTAATTGGACACTGGGTGAGAAGTATGAATCGAGGGGTACTGAAGTTTGGGGTTTGAGCAACTGAGTAGGTGGAAGTGCCATTTACAGAGGTAGTCAAAAGGAGGAAAACAAAACACAGGCTTAAGAATAGGAACCAGAATCAAGAGTTTTCTTTTGGCAGGGTATAGTGGTGCACAGCAGTAATCCTAGCTACTGAGGAGGCAGAGATAGGGAGATAAAAAGTCTGAGGCCAGCCTGGGCAACGTAGTAAGACTTCTCAAAAAAAAAGGATTTGTGTCCTTGTCTTCCTTTCTTCCTTCTTCTTTTATTTTTCTGCATTTAGGATCTCACTATTATTTATTGCTCAGATCTCACTATTATTTATTGCTCAGGCTCTGGTCTTGACCTCATGGCCTCAAATGATCCTCCTTTCCCATCCTCTCAAATTGTGGGAGAAAACTCCATAGACTTAGGTTGGGTCGCAACCAGATTGCAAAACAATTACTGCACCTCTGATTATTTGGAGACTTATTTCACTATACTGATATGTAGAGAGCTGGCTATGGTGTTTCCTTCTCTCTTCAACTGGCTTTAAGCATTGCAACTAAGGCTTGCTGAGGTGCTAGTATGTAATCTCTAAAGCCAACAGACAGTCCTGTTTTCTTGCTTAGTGTTCTCCTTGTAAAGGATATGAGCACAGTGGAATGTTAACTGGGTAGGAGTCTCAAAGTAAAGAGGCTATGACTCCCCAGGGCACAAGAGTTTGCATATCAGAAACCTGGAAGGGACAGCCTCCCAAAACAATTCAGTTGCTACCTTAATTAATTTACCAATCTACTTTTACATTAATTACTAAATTCTTTTT